>BQNB010061783.1:18708-36342 GCA_026074375.1 Tanacetum coccineum
ATAGTACTTCTCGGTATAATTGATCTTGTTGATTTTTAGACTTATATATATATTTTATATTTTATTATATATTATATATATATGGTGTGAATTTCACCAATCAAGGACTAACGAAGTAAAGAAATCCAATTAAATGCATTAACGGTCGTTACAAGAAGAATTTAGAAGAGAATCCAAGGAGGAATTAATAAACGAGGCAAAAGTGCGACGCACAATTTATTTTGTGCGGTGTACTTCAAGACAAAATAAATGCCATTCAATCAAACACCAAGTGCGGCGCACAATTTCTGAAGTGCGACACACTTTAGTTACACAAAAATCATTATGGTTGCCATTATTGAGAAACTCTTCCCTTGCCTAACTCTTCCAGCTGATGATGAGAATTTAGCTATAAAAGGAGGATGAAATTAGCACCACAAATCATCCATTCAATCATTCTTCTCTACACTACACCTATAATCACTAGTTAGGAAGTTGTTCTAAGGAATTATTGAAGAACAAACCTTGTTCTTCATCTCATTCCAGGGTTTGAGTAGAAGGAAGTACTATTTGATATTAAAAGGTGGTGCAAAAAGTTGTTATTACTAGTATAGTTAAAGATACAAGTCGTTGTAATCTCCGTTTGAAGAAATACCTTGTAAGCAGAAGCACTAGTTGCTATTTGATTTTGGTATGAACACGTTTCTCTATTTCTATATCATGACTATTGAATCAATCATACTTGTTTTGTGTGTTGTTCTTATTAATATGGAGTAGACTAACATGTTTGGTTGGGGAATATATGGGTGATATGGATTAAACTTGGATGAACTGTTAAATTTTGGAATTTACTAAATATAAGTTTGATGTTTTTATACCCGGATTCTTTAATAGTCATTTAATCATCATACTAGTCCGGATATAGGTCGAAAGACTCTGGCTATATGCTTGATTTCCAAGTTGTTTGTCTGTGACAGCTAGATCATAGCCTTATGAGGATTGGCTAACAAAATGATTATTAACCCGAGTATAAAAAGGTTTAATGCTTAACCATATGTCTGAAGAACTTGGTTAAGAAAGTTTATATTTATTATTCCCTAAACTTGAATCAAACTTAAAGCATTTTTTATAATCAAAAGCAAAGGCCGAATGGATTTCTAATTATAACAAGTAGACAATCTTTTAAGTAAATTAACCATTTCTTTAATCGATTATACTTAAATTCATGACCCAATTATCTATCCAAGTTTATCGTATAAGAAAATGTGTAAAAACAGTATGTGTATAAAAAAGGCGTGAAAAAAAAACATATGGTATATGTAAATGTGTGGATATGAAAAATGTGTTGGTATAAAAACTGTGATATAAAAAATTTGTATAAAAATTTGTGTATAACATTGGTATAAAAACGTATGAAAAATATATCGTCTAAAAATATGTGTATAAAATATGTGTATACAAAAGTGATATAAAAACTTTCTAAAAATGTTAAACAATCGTTGTAAGAATCAAACTGCTTGTAAAAAAAAAGTTGTACAATAAAAATTTGTATATAACAACATGTAAAAAATTTTAAAAATAATTATCAAAACAATAAACATCGTAAGTATAAAGACAACGTTGCATAACGTTCATTGGCTAAAAAGCTAACGTTGCAAACGGGCGTTAAGTTCAAACATCAATTAATGGTTCCCGTTAAAACAAGTTTGATGGTGCACATTAACACAGAAACTTGAAAGTTCGTTACATAAGTGGAACAAAAAAAGTTTCACTGTGACCAACACGCAACAATAGAGACAGTACGATGCTATTGTATCGATAAAGTTACAATTCATCTGTAATCTCCGTCGATAGAAATACCCTTGTAAGCAGTACACTAGTTTGCGTATTTGCATTTGCGTATGAACGACGTTTCTCTATTTTCTCTATATCATGACTTTTGAATAAATCATGACTTTTTTATGTTTGTTCTATCAATTGGAGACGACTAACATGTTTTGTCTTGGTGGAATATATTAGTGATATGGATTAAACTTAGATGAACTGTTGAATTTTAGAATTTACTAAATATAAGCTTGATGTTTTTATACTTGGATTCTTTAATAGTCATTTGATCATCATACTAGTCTGGATATAGGTCGAAAGACTCCGGCTATATGCTTGATTTCCAAGTTGTTTATCTGTGACAACCTAGAATCTAGCCTATGTGAGATTGGCTACCAAAATGAATATATAACCCGAGTATAAAAAGGACCAATGCTTAGAAACCATATTCTAACGAACTTGTTAAGAATGATTATATTATTATTCCCTAAACTTAAATCAACACTTAAAGCATTTTTTTATAATCCCTAAGCAAAAAGCCGAAAGATGTTCTGATTATAACAAGAGACAATTCTCTTTAAGTAAATTAACCATTTCTTTAATCGATTATACTTAAATTCATGACCCAATTATCTATCCAAGTTTATCTATCTCTATGTTTGCTTCCTAACCAAACATTCCTTTATATCTTGAATCGTAATCATTATCTTTAGATATGTGACAGTCTATAAGATAAATCCATTTTCGTAATATTATCGAGTTTTTCAAAGAATACCCAATCCCGTGAAACGACATGGTCTTACCTAAAAAGATTATACTACATACGTGGGTTATACGTTTACCCGTTTGTTTCCATCTATTAACCGATAATTCTAGTATTATAAAAGCTTTTGAAACACATCAAAGTTTTTGCGTCGACGTCGTGGATTCAGTTCATTATTATTTCGTAATATTATCGAGTTTTTCAAAGAATACCCAATCCCGTGAAACGACATGGTCTTACCTAAAAAGATTATACTACATACGTGGGTTATACGTTTACCCGTTTGTTTCCATCTATTAACCGATAATTCTAGTATTATAAATTTAAAGCTTTTAAAACACATCAAAGTTTTTGGCGCCGTACAGTTTTCTGGCAAACTGACCAAATTTTTTTTCAGAATGTGCGTCGCACATAGCATTAGTGCGCCGGTCTTTCCTTCAAAATTCAGAAAGTACGTCGTAATTATACCAAGTACGTCGCACTTCCGGCACCTTTTACAAAACACAATTAGTTTTTAAGAAAAAGAACTCCAAACACCAAAAACCCCAACTCTTAAACTGTAGTTTGCCCATTTTGAAAATGTGGAATTTATTTCTTATGTTCATAATTGTCAACAACTTATATTATAGCATATTGTGCATTAAAATGAAAAAAATCAAAAAGAACTATTTTATGCATTGCTTATTAACATAATTGTCAACAACTTGTATTATAGCATAATTGTCAACAACTAATATTCGCCATGTTCAATAGATGTTTAAGAAATACTAAAAATAAGAAAAACAAAAATACTAAAATTATAAATTATAAAAGCTTTAAAACTCAGAAAGTAAACCGTACTTCTTTTGAAGTGCGCCACACTTTCTTGCCTAAAACCAAACAGAATGATTATTTCTTCGTTTTAGAACGAAAGTTTCTTATATTAAAAAGTTCTATTTGTTTGTTAATAATATGTAAGTGTAAAAAGGTATTGTTATTTATTTTAACTAACCCATTTATAGTTTTTTTAATGTTGTCTTATTCTATAAGAATTATGGGCCCAAATTCAAGTCTCGAAAAAATATGCTTAGGAGACAATGTGATTGAGATATCAAGTGACAAAATTGAAGGATCAGGAGATTGGAACTCTCTAGAATATCAAGACACGGCTGGTAGTAAAGGAAAGAAAGTCATGAATGCACTATGTTTCTACAAGATGGAAACAAATGAGATTAGTGATCGGTACATTGCACCATGTTTCGTGAATTGTTTGGAATCATATGATGGTGAAATCAACTTAGCATTTGATAAGAACCTAATATCAAATGAATTCGTAGTTAAGTTGTGTTTGAACTATGAAATGAAGAAAGGAAAAAAGTTGGTTAAGAAAGACCTCATTGTAGCTTTGAAGGGAGAGCTCTACTTTGTGAAGTTCAACATAAACCCTAAGGAAGATGATTTTGAGCCTGGAGTCATTTTAGGAACATTCCTAAGACTAGCTAAAGGAATTGTTGATTTTGGTAATGGGTGATCACCATTTATCCCGAACCGGATCCATTTGAGGGTGATTATGAGAAAACAAGAAAGAGCTCCGACGATTGGGATCAATTACTTGATTTCAATTTTGATGATGTGCCAAAGTTTGAAGAAGAACTTCCTCCATTTGTATGCAAGATGGGGAAGAGAAACTGTAACAAAAAGAGCGCCATGGAGAACCTTAATCTATTCTATTAAGATATTGGACCGTCTTCATCAGCTAGGGGTCACTTAACTCAAGAAGAGGCGGTAAAAGAAACATTGGCAATCAGGATCAGCCAAAAGGATGCTCTATTAGAAGAAGAGAGGCATGTAATCGAGACCATGGCCTATAATGACAAATATAAGAAGATACTCGATGAAATCTGGAAAGATAAGGTGGAATTAGATGGAAAAACTATGAAAGAAGATGAGGAAGTAGTAAAAAGGATTAAGGGAGAAGCATTGAAGGAGAAAGACGATCCTGGTGCATTCATATTCCCTATCAGATTGGAGGGGAAAGTTAATGAAAACACATTGGCAAATACTGGATCGGGTATAAACACCATGCCTCATCGAATCTATAAAACATTAGGAAGAGAAGAGATGAATAAGATTGATAGGGGAATCACAATGATAAATCATACCCATGTGGAAGCTATGGGAAAACTCTCTAATGTTCTTTGTCAAGTGGGGGTGACTACCATAATTGCAAAATTTCTTATCCTGGATATACCAATCGACCGCGATGCACCAATAGTGGTTGGTCGGGTATTCCTTTATATGATGGGTAGCATACTTAACACCCTAGAAAGACTTTTCTCAACCTTTGATGGAGTCTGTCATCAAACCTTCAGAGCCGCAAGATTCAATGTTCTAAGAACAGCTGAGAGTGATAGTGATGATGATGAGGAATATGTGATCAAGAGGAATAAGTTTGGAGCACCGATATATGGCCCAAAACCCGCTCCATATCTAAACTGTACCAATCAGAAAGATCAATCATCAGGTATACAAACAGTAACTGACCCATTTTGAAAAATTAGTGTTTGGAAGAAAGCAATTAGTTTTCCTGGTTCATTACCAGTGCCATTAAAGCAAGTCAATTGGAAGCCTGATTATAAGGGCTCGTATACTAAAGAAGAAGAAGCAACAGGACAGTGGCGTACAGAAATAAGGTTGACTGATCCGTTTGGAAACATTTATTTACAAGGATTCACAACAAAGAAAACGGATCATAAATTATCAAAGTACCAGAAGTTGAGTGATATCATGTCACCTAATTGGTTTATGGAATAAAGTACTAGATCAACTTGGAATAAAGGAGTAGCTAAACACTCTCGTTTTATGTTTTATGTTATGTCTTAAAAATAAAGTCATATGTATAAATTCATAATGGATTACATTTTATGTACGGATATTAATCCGATATATTATATATTAATATTAAGCTAATGTGATGGATTGAGATTATGTTTAAATTATGCGTATAATGTAAGATTGTGTAATCAGTAAAAAAGTATAAATATAATTCCTAAAAAGGAAAGTATGTCGCACTTCTGGGAAGTGTGTCGCACTTTAGAGCAATTTGGCATAAATAAACTGACCAAACACGATTCTGAGTCATTATAAAAAAACACACACCTTCAAACACAAAACCGATGGGTTTCTTACAAAAACAAAGGAAAAGTTTCAAAAATCAATCCATCAACCTTCTAATCATGCCTAGGGTATGTTGATTTCATTCCTTAGACTTGTTTATCATTAATTTGTTAAAATTTCTTGATTATTAGGGTTGAGTTTAACTAGATTAGGAAAACCTTAATCCATGTTTTATATGAGCAATTTACCCATAGAATTATGATAATTAGGAGTTGTTAAACTCATGCATGTTTGATATTGATTTAATCTAAAAGTGCACTGTTCATATTATGATTATGATTAAAATTATTATTGCAAAATGATAAAAAAATCCAGAATTATTATTTTCAGCTTAGGAAGTACGCCGGTTTTGTCCCAAAACCGCTGCACTTTCTCTTTTTCCTAGAAAGCACGCCGCACTTCATGGAAGTGCGCCGCACATTTTACACTAAAAAGTTACAGAAAGTTCCTAAAACCATCAAAACGCTCACCAATCATGCTAAATCATTTGTAACATAACTATAACTTTATTGTTGATTGTTTTGGATGTGTAGACTTCAGGAACACACGATGAAGAGGCCGGATCATCACGATCCAAACACTCAAGACATGAAACCGTGGAAGAGGTATTTCTTCCACAAGTTCATCACGAGTTCTTGCTCTGGGAAGGATGTAACAGAGATGCAAAGTCTAGACACAACACTAGATTGGCCCAATTGCTTCCCAGACACATTTACTCGCCTTGTATCATAAACTGGGATGTGCTAAACCGAATTGGTTATGATGGAGAAATTGATGACATGTTAAGAATTAGGGTGCATGAAGCTGAATCGGACGAAGAGCTATTTACTTTGGTTGCTTGGATTAAAGCTTTTAATATCAATGAGCCAATTTATGCTGAACTTTGCCATGAGTTTTATTCTACTTATGAGTTTGATGAAGTATGTCCTGATGATGAGTTGCAAACCAAGAAGATCATCAAGTTTAGACTTGGTGCACGTGCCCACAGTTTGACTTTGTTGGAGTTTGCTCGAAGGTTAGGATTGTATCAAGTGGTTAACATAGAAGAAGATGGTTTTAATGTTTATTTTGAAGGACGTTTACGTAATGATGATAATTTTAATGCTCAGAATTATTAGTTAAGCATTAGTCAGGAGGATAACCTTAGTTTGTCTAGAAGTCATACTTCTACTATCAAGTGACCAATTTTGAGGGTGATCCACAAAATGATCACTTATGGTTTGTGTCAAAGGACGACTGGGTATGATAAGGTACAAAAAATGATTTGTGGCTTCTAAGTATGTTTGATGCTAGACACCAAAACGGGTATGCAAATGTAGCTTGGGTGATTGCAAAATGGATGAAGATGAAAGGAGCTGAGATTCAGAAAGAGAGTTAAATTTGCCGTGGTCAGTTTATTTCAAAACTTGCTAGGAAATGCAGGGTGTTGACTAAGGATGTGGAAAGGAGCTTAAGTGCTCCAGTTTACTATAGGGATTTGGATTCAACTACACTTAGAGATTTGATCGACTCTGATGGTAAACTTATTCAAGAAGATCCACAGCTGGGTGTGCCTAGAGTTGGTATTCCTAGACCTCTGAGAGCATCTATGTAGGATTTATATGATAGGATGGGTAGGATGGAGATACGCCAGGATGCGATAGAGCGGGTGGAGTATAGGCAGTCATATTACTGGGACAGGTATCATAGAGTGTTTGAGCATATGGTTGGGGTTTATAGTGTTCCACTGTAGGGAGACTACAACCCACCTGGCTATGCTCAGCCGTAGTATGACCAGTACTATCAGCAGTACCAGCCTTGCCACAATAGTATCAACAGCAGCAGGATGATGATGAGTAGTGTCGAGATGGCACAAGTTGGTTGTGTGACCGCATGTTTGGGTCACGTATGTTTTTAAAAACAATTTCAAAATATTATTATTATTATGGTGTGTAAAATGCCTCTGTTGGCAGTTAAAAACAATATTATCGTACTTTATATTATTAATCTATTAGGATTATTATTATTATTTGTTTGCGCAAATGTCTACATTCGTAACAGGAAAAGGAAGAAAAGGCGCGAGACGAATTGGCGTGAAGAAAAGATTCAGAATATCAATCATAATTAAAAGTATTATTTCACTTTTCCATTTTATCTTTTCTCTATAATATTTTCATATTGAGGACAATGCTCATATTAAGTATGGGGGGGAGATAAACTGGAAAATTTCAGAAAAGTTAAAGAATTTTTTTTCTTAAAAAAATATTTTTTTTTGAAAATAACATTTTATTGATCACATTTAAGCTATCTGACTCTGGATTGATAACATTACTAGCATATTTATACCACCCTGAAAAATTATGAGGTTTAGATCTTAAGGATTCAGGTATCCATCTTTGATACCTAAGATGATTTTATCTTTAGCTTTCTCGAGTTAAGGAGTGAGCAATTGCAAATATATCATCCGTCGTTACGGCTGCGTATTTGTAGTTTTGTCGCCTTTTCTGTAGTATTGGTATCGATTTAAATTGTATGAGTGTGCCGGTGATTTGTTAATTTTAGAACTTGTGCTTGAAATCTTTATGAAACCGCAGTACGAATACGTTCGCGTGTTATAAACATTTTACTAATTAAGAGGTGATAAAAATATAAATATAAGCAAACAATAATTTTGTTCAAAAAAATTTCTAATAAAATTATGTGAAATTTTATCCGTATGAATTGAAGAAAGTAAAATGTTGGTATTACTGTTTAAATGAAGTGCGAAGGTTGCAAACTTCTAAGTATGGGGGGAAAGCAAGTTTCCCCCAAGATAAAGAAAAAAATGAAAGAATGATGTAGAGAATAAAGTCGAATGTATTACGGATAAGGTGAATTACCTCTTTTGATTTTTATGTTTGGTGTTTACGCCATGTCGGTAAAGTTTAGTTTCTTGTACAAGCCTGTGGTAATTTGAACATTTCATGACTGCGCATATGAGCGACTTCCATTTACTATCTATTTTACCAAATTGAGCTAGTGTGAAAAAGAATCTTATCTATAAAAATTCGTGAGTTGCTTTGTCGCATTATCTATGCTTGTGATCATTAATTTGTTTTACCCAACGAAATTCTTTCGCTTTGATTGCTTGAGGGCAAGCAATAAGCTAAGTATGAGGGGATTTGATAACGCTCCAAATATACATAAAATATCCGTCTAAAATACACTAAATATATACATTAACGAATGAAAGATTGCAAAGTTGCTTGTTTGTTGTGTAATATTTATTTTAGGACCAAAAGTGACGGAAAGGACTAACGACGCAAATAAATCCAGTTAAATGCATTAACGGTCGTTACAAGAAGAATCTAGAAGAGAATCCAAGGAGGAATTAATTAATGAGGCAAAAGTGCGGCGCACAATTTATTTTGTGCGGAGTACTTCAAGACGAAATAAATGCCATTCAATTAAACACCAAGTGCGGCGCACAATTTCTGAATTGCGGTACACTTCCCTGACAGTTACATAAAAATTATTATGGTTGCCATCATTGAGAAACTCTTGGCTTGCCCAACTATTCCAACTGATGATGAGAATTTAGCTATAAAAGGAGGACAAAATTAGCACCTCAAATCATCCATTCAATCATTCTTCTCTTCACTACACCTATAATCACTAGTTAGGAAGTTGTTCTAAGGAATTGTTGAAGAAAAACCTTGTTCTTCATCACATTCTAGGGTTTGAGTAGAAGGAAGTACTATTTGATCTTAAAAGGTGGTGCAAGAAGTTGTTATTACTAGTATTGTTAAAGTTACAAGTCGTTGTAATCTCCGTTCGAAGAAATACCTTGTAAGCAGAAGCACTAGTTGCTATTTGATTTTGGTATGAACACGTTTCTCTATTTCTATATCATGACTTTTGAATCAATCATACTTGTTTTGTGTGTTGTTCTTATCAATATGGAGTAGACTAACATGTTTGGTTGGGGAATATATTTGTAATATGGATTAAACTTAGATGAACTGTTGAATTTTGGAATTTACTAAATATAAGCTTGATGTTTTTATACCCGGATTATTTAATAGTCATTTGATCATCATACTAGTCCGGATATAGGTCGAAAGACTCCGGCTATATGCTTGATTTCCAAGTTGTTTGTCTGTGACAACTAGATCTTAGCCTTGTGAGGATTGGCTAACAAAATGATTATTAACCCGAGTATAAAAAGGTTTAATGCTTAACCATATGTCTAACGAACTTGGTTAAGAAAGTTTATATTTATTATTCCCTAAACTTGAATCAAACTTAAAGCATTTTTTATAATCAAAAGCAAAGGTCGAAAGGATTTCTGATTATAACAAGTAGACAATCTTTTAAGTAAACTAACCATTTCTTTAATCGATTATACTTAAATTCATGACCCAATTATCTATCCAAGTTTATCCATCTCCACTTTTGCTTCCCAACCAAACATTCCTTTATATCTTGAATCAAAATCATTATCTTTAGATCCGTGACAGTCTATAAGATAAATCCCTTTTCGTAATATTATCAACTTTATCTAAGAATACCCAATCCCATGGAACGACATGGTCTTACCTAAAAAGATTATACTACATACGTGGGTTATACTTTTACCCGTGTGTTTCCATCTATTAACCGGTAATTCTAGTATTATAAATTTAAACTTTTGAAACACATCAAAGTTTTTGGCGCCGCTGTCGGGGATTGATTATATCCTTGAATTAGTCATTATAATTTTACAAACCAAAAATTTTCAAACTCGTCGTACAGTTTTCTGGCAAACTGACCAAAATTTTCTTCAGAAAGTGCGCCGCACATAGCATTTGTGTGTCGGTCTTTCCTTTAAAATTCAAAAAGTACGTCGTACTTATACCAAGTATGCCGCACTTCCTGCCCCTTTTACAAAACAGAAACTAACGAACATTTAAATATATATCGTGAAGTATATTTATAATAAACATACTCTTCGTGTCTTAACGTGTGTGCCCCAAATAGGCCCACGTACTTCTAGTTGCATAGTAGAAGAACTTTATGTTCATGTGTTTACAAGAAAATATAATAGTTCCAGAATCAATGTTCATGGATGTTTAACAAGAAAACAGAACATGTCAAGTATACATTATAAGTCTTTGAATAATTCAAAGACCTCATGTTTATGTGTTAGCAAGAAGACATAATAATTTTACTAAATACTTTATGTTATGAGTCATTGATTAATTCAAGGACTTTATAATTATGTCTTAACAAGAAAACATAATTATACTAACTAAAGTAATTATGAACGCAAACGCTTGAGTTCAATAGTAATTTTAAGTTAATTTCATACTTCATAATTGTTGGGATTAAAAGCCTTCTTGAAGTTACTGCTGCTAAGGTTTATGTTACACCTGCTAAGCAAAACTTAGTGCTCTTTAGTAATCTTAATAAAAAATATGCTATGTAGTTAGTACTGCTAGTTACTACTGCTAGGGTATATTACTACTGCTAGTGTAACTTAGTACTGCTTGTATATGTTAGTACTGCTAGATTAAAGTTAGTACTGCTGGTGAAGATTGAAGAAAATATTCTAAGTAGTTACTACTGCTTGTACACAGTTAATGTTGCTGGTGTATAAGTTACTACTACTTGTTCAAAGTTAATGCTGCTAGTACAGAGTTACAACTGCTGAAAGATTACAACTGCTGAAAGATAAAGATTGCTTGAAGATTAAGATTACTTATGAGATAAGGATTGTTATTTATATAATAGATCTTTAAGAATAATCTAAGTCTTAGGAATATATTGTAAATCGACTAGGACTCCTTGGTGTATAAAAGGAGGTCCTAGGGCATAGAGTTCAATGTACCAAAAATGAGTCATTCATAGAGTTTCATAGCTTCAAGGTTTTGTAACCCTAATACTAGTTAGAGTATTCGTATTAATATATTGAATCTTTGTTTGTTAATCTGTGTGTTCATTAGAATTACTGTTCTATTGCATATTCTTCTTATTGATCAAAGATTAGATTCCGCATAATCTTTGATATAATTACAAAGTTACTACCAAGTTGTGTATGATTTATCTGCAAAAACTAAACCTTACACAAGCTAAGGAATTCAAGATCTATTCAAGTAGGATCAACAAGTGGTATCAGAGCTTTTGAGAAGCTTTGAATAAGAAGAAACTACTTTTACACATAAGGTCTGTTTGTTACAAAGAGATGGATCAAGACTCAGTACATATGGTGGCTGCATTAAAAGTGCCTATGCTCAAACCAGGTGAGTATGAGCTTTGGAGGATGAGGATGGAACAGTACATCTAGATGATTGATTATTCTCTATGGGAAGTCATAGAGAATGGTAATGCACCTCCAATAACAAAAGTTGTTGAAGGTGTTGAGACTATAATTGCTCCTACAACTGCCAAAGGAAAGGCACAAAGGAGGTTAGAGTTGAAGGCAAGAAGCACTTTATTGATGGGCATCCCTAATGAACATCAATTGAAGGTTAACTTCATTAAAGATGCCAAGTCATTGCTGCAGGCTATTGAGAAGAGGTTTGGAGGGAACGCTGCTACTAAAAAGACTTAGAGGAATCTTTTAAAGAAGTAGTATGAAATTTTTATTGCATCTAGCTCAGATGTGTTAGATCAAACCTTTGATAGGCTTCAAAAGCTTATCAGTCAGTTAGAGATTCATGGTGAAAGTATCTCACAAGAATATGTGAATCAAAAGTTCTTAAGAAGTCTATCACCAGAATGGAACACACATACCATTGTATGGAGGAACAAGCCTGATATAGATACATTAAGCTTGGATGATCTTTACAACAACCTAAAGATCTATGAACCAGTGGTCAAAGGGACATCAAGCACAAGCACAAACATAAAAAACGTAGCCTTTGTGTCCTCAAACAGCACCAGCAGTACAAATGGAGCAGTTAATACTGCTCATGGTGCTACAACTGCTAGCACTCAAGCTACTGCTGTAAACTCAACAATAATTGACAACTTGAGTGATGCTGTCATCTATGCTTTCTTTGTAAGTCAACCAAATAGTCCACAACTTGACAATGAGGACTTACAACAAATTTATCCTAATGATTTAGAAGAGATGGAGTTAAGGTGGCAAATGGCTATGCTAACAAGGAGGGTAAGGAGATTCTTAAAGAACACTAGAAGGAAGTTTTCTGTTAATGGTACTAAGACCATTGGGTTTGATAAGTCCAAGGTTGAGTGTTACAACTGCCACAAAATGGGACACTTTGCAAAGGAAGGCAGGGCTCCAAGGAACCAAGAAAACAGGAATTGGGAGACCACAAGAAGGGTTGTGCCAGTAGAGACAACTACTTCAAATGATTTGGTGTCTTGTGATGGTTCTGGTTATGATTGGAGTGATCAAGCAGAAGAAGGTCCAACTAACTTTGCACTTATGGATTACTCTTCTATAAGTTCTAACTCTAAGGTACCTACTGACTCAAACTGTTCATCATCTTGTTTGGAAAATGTTAAAATTCTTAAAGAACAAAATGAACAACTATTAAAAGACTTACAAACATCTAAGTTAAATGCTATTGCTTACAAAACAGGTTTAGAGTCTATAGAAGCAAGACTTCTAGTTTATAAGAAAAATAAGTCTGTTTATGAGGAAGATATCAAGGTCTTAAAACGTGAGATTCAATTAAGAGAATTAGCCATTACAGAGCTTAGGAGGAAGTTGGAACTGGCTCAAAAACAAAAAGATGAAATTAAGCAAACAGTAGAAAATTTTGAGAATTCATCTAAAAACTTAAGCAAACTAATAGACCATCAGATAGTTGATAAGTTCAAAATAGGTTTAGGGTATAATGCTGTTCCACCTCCCTATACAGGAAACTTTATGCCTCCAAAACTTGATTTGTCATTCTCTGGTCTAGAAGAGTTTGTGAATGAGCCTATAGTTAGTGAGCCTATAGTTATGAAGCCTGTAGTTGAGACTAGTGAAACTAAGGCTAGTGCAGACAAGCCTAAGGTTGTAAGGAATAATTTTAGTCCCCTATTTATTGAAGATTGAATATCAAATAGTGAGGATGAAGCTGAGTCAAAGCCTAAGATTGAGAAGAAAACTGTTAAACCTTGTTTTGCTAAAAATAGAGTTTGTTAAATCTAAAGAGCAAGTAAAATCTCCTAGGAAAACAACTATTAAACAAGGTGATCAAAATAGGCTGAACACACATAATCCTAGAGGAAATCAAAGAAACTGGAATTACTTGATGTCTCAAAGATTAGGGAGTAATTTTGAGATGATTAACAAAGCTTGCTATGTGTGTGGAAGTTTTGATCACCTACAGTATGATTGTGATAACCATCAGAGATAGTTTAATAATAAAAAGATGGTAAAACCAGTGTGGAACTATACTCAAAGGGTGAATCACTAGAATTTCTCTAGAATGACTCACCCCAGTCCTAAAAGGAACATGGTTCCAAAAGCAGTATTAACGAGGTCAGGCCTAGTATCACTTACTACTGCTAGACCAGTTAATACTGCTCAACCTATAACAACAGTAAATAGTGCAAGACCAATGAAAAATGTTTTTAATAAAGCACATTCACCTGTTAGAAGGCCCATTAACAACAAAACAACAACTAAAAATAGTAATTTCAATCAAAAGGTTAATACTGCTAGGCCAAAAGCAGTACTTAATGGTGTTAAGGGAAATCATGTCAATGCTGTTAAGGCCTCAGCTTGTTGGGTTTAGAAACCAAAGACTAAAGTTATAGACCATGTTTCTAAATACAACAGTGCATCAATCACCTTAAAGAAACTTGATTATATTGATGCACAAGCCAGATCCAAGTCAGTAATGGCTTGGGTCCCCAAAAGAGACTGATTTTCTTAATGCTTATGTGCAGGGCAATCCACAACAAGATTTAGAGGAGAAAGGTGTGATTGACAGTGGATGCTCAAGGCACATGACAGGGAACATGTCCTATCTTACTGACTTTGAAGAAATTAATAAAGGATATGTTGCCTTTGGAGGTAACCTCAAAGGAGGGAAAATCACAAGCAGAGGTATAATCAAAACTGGTAATTTAAATTTTGAGAATGTGTATTTTGTAAGAGAGTTAAAGTTTAACCTCTTTAGTATCTCACAAATGTGTGACAAAAAGAATATTGTTCTCTTTAATGACATTGAATATATTGTTTTATCTCTAAATTTTAAGTTATCTGATGAAAGTCATGTTTTACTTAAAGTTCCTAGAAAGAACAATATGTATTGTGTTGATTTAAAGAATATTGTTCCTAACGGAGGTCTAACTTGTCTCTTTGAAAAAGCCACATCTGATGAATCTAAACTTTGGCATAGGAGGCTTGGACATATAAATTTCAAAACTATGAATAAACTGGTTAAGGGAAATCTTGTAAGAGGTTTACCTTCAAAACTATTGAAAAAGAAATCAAACATGTGTTTTGCTTGTCAAAAGGAAAAGCACATAGAGCTTCTTGGTAAAGTCCAAAATAGGTAAGCTCAGATCAGCCAACCTTTATATATGTTGCACATGGATTTGATTGGATCCAACTATTTGTAAAAAGCATAAATGAAAAAGTTATGCCTAGTTGTCATAGATGAATACAGTAGGTTTTATTTAGGTTTTCTTTCTAGCTACTAAGGATGAGCTATGGCATTCTTAAATCCTTATAACTGGAGTAGAAAAAATCTAATATGAATCAAAAGGATAAGGAAGTAGGTGTGACAATGGAACGAGTTGTAAGAATAAGGAGTGAATCTTTTTATGAGAAGAAAGTTATTAAAGAGAATTTAGTATGAGCTAGACTCCTCACAAAATAGAGTAGCTGAGAGGGTTAAAAAATAGAACACAAATTTTAAGGCTCTAGGACAATGCTAGCTGATTCTACGCTACCTACTATCTTTTAGGCTGAGTAAGTTTAAGTGATTGGTATTTAGAGGTTTGCTACAACTTTAATACTGCTGATTCAATTGTCACTGCAACTGAAGATTAGTGAAAATAGTCCTAAGTCATTAGTACTGCTAATTTATAGTTAGTCCTGCTAGTAAAAAATTGTTAGTACTGACAGTTTAATTAGTACAGGTAGTAATAATAGTTTTTAGTTTAAAACTGTTAGTTATAAATAGTTAGATACTGCATAAGTGAAAAGTCATGAGATATATTAGGAATATATATGCATTGATTAGTATACACGTTTTGTAAGCCCATTAGGGTTTCCTTGGTTTATAAAAGGAACCCTATGACATAGATCTAGAAATCAAGTTTTCATATTAGTATTCATAGTTTGCATAGCAATCATAGTTAGTATTCATAACTATTTTGTAATTCAAAATAGTATTCAATATTTTGAAAGTTAGTAAAGATCTTGTTTTTACTGTTTCATTGTTCTTCTTAGTATTGCAAACTAGATTCCGCATAGTTTGTGATATTCTCAATCTTAGTTTCTACCATATTTGTCTTGGATTTATCCAATATAACTAAGCTTTAACAAGCTAAGTAAGATCTGTCAATAAGGGATCAACAAGTGGTATCAGAGCTTGTTGAGAAACTCTGAATAAGAAGATCACTATATCTACATAAGATCTTAAAATCAAATTAAAAAGAAGATGGAATCACAGTCAGAAACTACCCAAACAATGTATGCACTAAAATTTCCAGTACTCAAAACTAAAGATTATGATATATGGAACATGAGAATGGAGCAATATCTTACTCACCCTGATTATGCTCTTTGGGATATTATTGTGAATGCTGATGCACCTGATGTTGCATTAGCTAGTGCTGAAGGTCCTATTCCTCCTAAAACTACAGAATAAAAGCTGGCAAGAAAGAATGAATTAAAAGCAAACAACACTTTGTTGTTGGCCATTCTTGATGAGCACCTGTTGAAGTTTCATGGAATCAAGGATGCAAAGACCCTGTGGGACACTATCAAGACCAGGTTTAGAGGAAACAAAGAATTTAAGAAAATGCAGAAGACCATTCTGAAACAGTAATATGAGAATTTTATTGCATTAAGATCTGAAGGACTGGATAAAACCTATGATAGGTTTCAAAAACTCATCAGCCAATTAGAAATTTATGGTAAAGTTATCTCACAGGAAGATGCAAATCTTAAGTTGCTAAGAAGTCTACCATCATCTTGGAACAATATTGCCTTGATCATGCGTAACAAAACTGATCTAGATAGGTTGAGCATGGACGATTTGTAGCTTTTGTATGTAGCTTTTGTATCTTCAGATGACACTAGCAGTACTAATGAAGCAATTAATACTGCTAGTGTCATCTATATTCTGATCTAGATAGGCTGAGCATGCGTAACAAAAGCTCAACCTCAAACTCTCAGAATGTAGCTTTTGTATCTTCAGATGACACTAGCAGTACTAATGAAGCAGTTAATACTGCTCTTGATGTTCCTGCTGCTAGGTCAAAGGGACAAGCTTCTTCCTCAACCTATGCTGATGATGTCATGTTTTCCTTCTTTGTTAATTAATCAAATAGTCCACAGTTAGACAATGAAGATCTGGAGCAGATTGATATTGATGGTCTTGAAGAGATGGATCTCTAATGGCAGGTGGTCATACTTACCATGAGGGTGAAGAGATTCTTAAAGAAGACATGAAGGAATCTGAATTTCAATGGCAAAGAAACTGCTGGCTTTGATAAGACAAAGGTTGAATGTTACAACTGCCAGAGGAGAGGTCACTTTACTAGAGAATGCAGGGCACCAAGGAATCAGGGGAATAGAAATGGAGATTCTCCAAAAAGGTTTGTACAAGTAGAGACTCCTGCAAATGCCTTGGTTGTTCAAGATGGGATATGTGGTTATGATTGGAGCTATCAAGCTGAAAAAGGACCCACAGACTTTGCTCTAATGGCTCATTTGTCTTTAGGTTCATCCAGTTCATCAAGCTCAAATACCGAGGTACAAAATTTCTCTAAAG
>BQNB010061784.1:0-36342 GCA_026074375.1 Tanacetum coccineum
TATATATATATATATATATATATATATATATATATATATATATATATATATATATATATATATATATATATACACCAGTTGCAAAGCCCGCCCGATGGGCGGGCTCGCCTTGTGAGTATCCAAGGAATAAATTAAGTAACGGTTAATAAATTACGAACAACATAAAAAATTTATAGAGCGAAAAACGAACAAAAATAAATGTATAAAATTTCTATAGAGTTAATAACGATTATAGAGTCTGAACGGTAATCCAATAAGAGGAAATAACATGAGTGCATATTTCTTTTTGGAAGAATCGTAGCTACGAATGTAAATGATATGCAATGTGAAAACTAACACTTTTTTGGAAAAAAATTAATAAAGTTAACTTAGTGCATACAAATATGTTTTTTTTTTGAACTAAGGAAGTCACTTGAGTTAGGTGTATCATAGTAAATAATGTTTATTAGTCACGTAGTCAACTTATTATGAATTTATTTTATCAATATTGTGTGTATGCATCTTAACAATGTTTAGTATGCTTATCAAGCTCGTTTTTTTGTTATCATATTTCATAGTTACATGGCCTGCGCGATGGGCGGACTTGCTTTGTGAATATCATTGACAAAAAGTTAATTAAGGGTAAATCAGTTATAAACTTATTAAATTATTTGTTGAATGCATTAAAAGTTATTAAAGTATCCGCACGAACAAAATGGTTCTCATATTTTTGATCAAATGGCAAACGAAGCATTACAAATAACTTGAAAGAGATATTATCATCATGTATGGTCCAGCCAACTCGAACTCGACTGTGTGGTTTTAGCATACCCTGACCGGTCACCAAACATCATAACATATTTATCGAGTAAATTAGAAACGGAAAAAAATTTAATGTTAAATAAAAGTTAGTAAATTATCCGGTAAAATTGTATATGTTGTGTATTTATCATTTTTTTTGCAACAAAGAATCTTCAAACTTCACAGTCTAAACTACATGCATGTTCCTTGCATCAAAATGCAAGAAGTCCAAGATGCAATCAAAATCAAGAAGTAGATTTGGATGTGCAGCTATACTAATCATCTCAACCTCCATTAGAAACCACAATTCACATCCTTGACAATACTCATTTCGAGTCTTTTTACAGCCACCACTAAACCATTGGCTAACCATCCATTACAGAACTTATCAAATCCACCTCGTCGATAAATGTTTTTATTACTGAAGTTCTCAGTTGCAACTTGTAGTTCACACAAAGAAAACCTCTTTACACTGACATAAACTTGGGGTTTCTTCTTCATCTACAAATACCAAAGAAATAAATGAATATAATACATCAATAGGAACCAAAATCATTGGATTATCAAATTAATGTTCCTGCAAACAAATTTATAAAGTAATTTGCAAATTAAGCATGTTCATTAACAGAAGCTTGACCCAAAATGTTTCATATAGTGTTTGGATTTGCATCAAACTGATTATTACATTATTACGACTTGTAGTGCTAATCGCTATTTGTCACGCGGTAAAGTAAAAGGCTCTAATCTTATTAGCATAATTTACTCTTTGGTCATTTTATATTTACTCTCTCAAATAATGATGATCTGCTAAATACTCTAACAATTGATTCTTTGATGGTTATTTTTGGTCTTTCACTGTTGGGACGTTTACAATGTTATCAAGTATGCAGCGCAATGATCCTTTGTTGTTATATTATCATACAACTTAAAGTAATTTGTTACTATTATATATAACTTAAAACCACCTAATCTTAGATCACCCATAGTGGCAACATAATGAGCTAAAACAGCCTTTTGATGTTCAGTGAGCAAACAAAAATGACAATTGCTGCTATTAAGTTGGTATTTCATTATAATAAACTATAAAGTCTGTTTATTTGACTGCTACAGTAACATTTTAAGACCTATTGAAGCTAATAAATAATGTGACCGAGCCTTGTGAGACTTTAAACAACAGTAACAAACTACAACATTCATAATCCGATTAGACAACATTCAACAAAAACACACACCACAAGTTATTGACTTTCACCCATTTGGGACGACGTTCTCCTAAATAAATAACAACAAAATTATACGCAAAAACCAGAGAATAGATAGTTTTTGTCAATATGACGTGCATACACTCTTTGTGCTTTTATAAAAATTAATGCACTAATTTTGATTACAAATTCAATACTTCTAAAAAAACTAACAAAATCTTTGAATAAACGATTCAAAAAAGTCTATGCATTGACAACAGACTCCAGGCGTCTTTTGACCCATTCTTCTAATTCGACCCATTCGACTCATTTGAAACCAAACACAGACCAAATTACTATAATAGTAACATTTTGCTTTTATTATATAAAAGCAAAACAAAATGCATTCTTTTTTCTAGTAACACGCAGAAGTAAAATAGAAAGAATATAAACGTACCAACTGATGCGATCCAGTTAGAAGAAGATTTAGCTGCATTTGTCTCGTCATCACCAAAACATTCAAAATGGGAAGCCACTTTCCTTTGTAAGAAATTGATAATAATTTCTTTCTTAGATAAACAGCCCCTGATCCAGCTTAGTGAACAACATTAAATCATAATGTTAACAGAAAATCACGAGATAAAAAATAGATGAAAGAGAACATATATAGATACAACATCCAACCTCGTAATACAACTTAATAGCATCACGAGTATAAGCATTTTCTTTATCCCATGGCAGCTGTTCAACACTGTCTGAGAAAATGTTTTAAAGCTAAGGATTTACAACACCACTACTACATTCGATATTATTTAAATACTGATTGACCTAAAATCTTGTATTCTAGTGACATTTATAGTGAAATAATACTGAGTGAGAAAGGATATTAGGTCGAGATGAGCTGCGAACACATCAGTCCCGCAAAAGTCTTCGATGAAGTCACTGGACATCACTTCTACATCAAGAAGCAGAACATAGCCTTTCCTATTTTTAATCCTCGGTCTTTGATTCCTGACACTAAGTCCTGCATAATTTCAGATTATAAAGCATTCAAAAGATGACTCTCGGTGTTGGCTGTTGGGTGTTCATTAGCATGCGCCACAAAATTTTACTCTGTTACTCAACTGTTTAGACGAATGCATCCAGTTCAGATCATGTGTAATAGCTTGTTTCTACTCTTAATTAGCAGCAACAGCAACGGTAATCAAATGTATGCCGGAATGAGCCATTCTACAAAAACTTTAGGTTTCAGCAAACTAAGTTGTTTGTACTGACTATAAGTTTAGGGCATGTTTAGACAAATTTTTAGGGTCCGTTTGGACAGAAAAACTGCATTAAGGGCTGTTTCGACAGATTCTTAAAATTAAAATTAAAACAAAATCTCATTCATATTCAATGACATGCAATTAAAATTAAAACATAAATAACTTTTCTAAAACCTAACATCAATTGTTCTGGTTTGGATTCTTCACTTGATTCTTAAGATCTTTTGTTAATTTCGACTTGGATCTTAGTGATGTTTTCAATGTTTTTAAACTATAAAAAAATCATTATTAAAGACGATAAGATGGAAAGCCCATGATATTAGTTTTTATTAAGATTATAATAATTATGGTTTCTTTCATACATACCACTTCTACTATATAGAACGCCAATATGGGCTTGTATCAGTGACGTTCAAGATCCATCAAAACCTTAAGAAATCGTTCCTGTCAAATAAAAGAAATAAAGCAACATAAAGAGATAAATAGTTTACTTCTGGAATGGTGAAAACTGTAACTACCATCAAATGGGTGGAGTTTTAAATTTTGGACTCTATCTTACTTAAAGATATGTTTGCAATAGACTCTATTTTTGAGACATGTATTAAAATTCTGGACACATATATTGGATATGGCTATCAGTAATCTAAGAAAAGTTAAGACTCTATAGTGTCTAAAAAGAACCTAAGATACAGTTCTATAGAGAAAAGAACTTACCGTCCAAATTTTCACCAACGCCAAGAACTTCCTGCGCATTTAGGATAAAAAAAACTCAAAATTGATTACCCTCTCAGGACCTGCGATCTGATCCATTTGATCCAAGGTACTCTAAGCCTGCGATAACAATAACAAATCTTAAAACATTTAATTTTCCATGTCTAGCATCGAATGTACCCGAAAATAATAAACAGAAGGTAGCCTGCAAACTATAGTTGTTTTCGGTGAGATTATCTTGAAGCAAAATTTTAGGTCTGATTGATCATCATCCACCATTATCGTTGATGTCAACAAATTAATAGTGTGATGAGCAACAGATTTTTCAGCATGTAATCCACCCCCACCGTGGTGATGATGAGATGAAAGCCAACAACTCAGCAGCCCATGACCAAGTTCAGAACTATTCCTTTGAGCTAATATCTGACTGCCGATTCCCTATCAAAGATAAATCTTAACAAAGATCTATAGTGCATATTTGACTGCCAGACCTGTATAATGTGCATCAGTATTCTAACTTACATATGGTTTGCTTCTTTGTTTTCGGTAATAGAATACCATTCATTTTTTTTATCAAGACTTAAAAACCTTAATTTTTAGTGACCCCTCAAGTCTGAGGAGTGCTTTGAAAGATATCCTTGAATCATTCATTTTCAACAACCATAAAAAATAGTAAAATTTGGGAGGAAAACCTTCCATTTATCAAACAATACAGTTGTATGTCATAATCATGAGGTTTTGAACTCTCTTCATCTATCGTTTTATTAACAACATTCGCCTCACTAAATCTTCGAACCGAATAAAAAAACATAAATAACAGATGAAAAGTATACCTCGCGCCATTGGTTGAATACCGTAAGATGGCTTTTCTGATCCATTGGTTGTATACCGTAAGATTTAGATAAGCATTGGAGAAAGCATACCGATTCAAGGCCAAGGGGGACTTTAAAGAAACTTGAGAGAGTCATGCTGCGTATGATGGCATGTCTGATCTAAAATCGAGCGTATCTTGAAAGTTGTTGTATTCTTGCTGTTCAAACCGATCTATGGCTGTGATAAAACCCTGTACTCCTACTCGGCAGAAGTATTGGAAGTTACGGCCTTTTGCAGTTTATTCTTGTAAATATATGTTCAGGAGTAACAACATGAGTCGAAGATTATGCTGCATATATCATAACTGTTCATTTAACTTATAGACATTGAAATTGTTAGAAGACATTAAAAGACATCAACTTCAATTTACCGGGATGAGTCCCTTTTACCCAAAAAAAAGACATCAACTTGTATTTCACACAAGGACCGCTAATAGTGTTTGTCGGCAACTATTCAATACAGTAAATTTTGTGTAATGATGGTAATAGTAAATAAGTACCTTTAGCAAGTCATTAAGAAAGTCTACCTCGTGGAGTATGAAAATTGGAGCTGGTTTAGTCGTACACATTCTTGGGTCCACACAACTGAACATACATGTTTGAGCTCAAATCTTCAAATTTTCTGATCCATTGGTTGTATAATTTAGATAAGCATTGGAGAAATCATACCGATTCAAGGCCAAGGGGGACTTTAAAGAAACTTGAGAGAGTCATGTTGCGTATGATGGAACGTCTGATCCAAAATCGAGCGTATCTTGAAAGTTGCTGTATTCTTCCTGGTTTAAACCGATCTATGGCTGTGATAAAACCCTGTACTCCTACTCGGCAGAAGTATTGGAAGTTACGGCCTTTTGCAGTTTATTCTTGTAAATATATGTTCAGGAGTAACAACATGAGTCGAAGATTATGCTGCATATATCATAACTGTTCATTTAACTTATACGCATTGAAATTGTTAGAAGACATTAAAAGACATCAACTTCAATTTACCGGGGTGAGTCCCTTTTACCCAAAAAAAAAGACATCAACTTGTATTTCACACAAGGACCGCTAATAGTGTTTGTCGGCAACTATTCAATACAGTAAAATTTTGTGTAATGATGGTAATAGTAAATAAGTACCTTTAGCAAGTCATGAAGAAAGTCTACCTCGTGGAGTATGAAAACTGGAGCTGGTTTAGTCGTAAACATTCTTGGGTCCACACAATTGAACATACATGTTTGAGCTCAAATCTTCAAATTTTCTGCACGTTCAGACAATTTTATTTATTAGTTCACTGAAGAATAATTAATATAAGTCTTTACACGAAAATATTTACTTTGGATGTCGAAAATATTAACGTGTGACATGTGGTTCATGTTGTTGTTTCATTGCTGGGAACAGTCAAACATCCTGTTTACCAAAAAGACGAACATAGTTAAGTGTTTGATTACCCAAAAATTCAGATTAAATGAAGAAAATAATGAAAATTGAAATAAAAAGCACAAACCTTGTTATTTTGCGAATCAGAGAGCAACAAAAAGGCAAACGATATTTAAGAGCTATTATAAATGTTTCATCCAGAGCCATTGCCTCATCATCACCTAATTTTCGATACTAAACTGTTATCACGATTCACCCTTTAGAACAACGGATCCGGAGGCTTGGTAAAATGGAAAAGAAAAGTATCCATATTATTAGAGAGAAAAAGAATAAGAGATGGGAAGAGTGTGTGTTGTTGAGAGAAAACACACACACACACTTTTTACAAAAGTGAGCTTCACCCCTCCATGGAAGTATGGAGGGGGTATTTATAGTCCTAGTGACACACAACTATCGTAGCTTGTCATTATTAGTCCCTATGTGTCACGCTATAAATAAACTAATGTAATTCCGGATATGTCACCATATTTTAAGGCTAACATAAACATATAGAAAAAGAATTAACAGGTTGGGTAGTTAATTATTCTGATACGGGTCAAAATATAATGAGTTTATCTGAAAGACAAATAAAAGTTTAAACATACTTAACTGAGTAGGGTATTAAACTACACATTCATCATACTAATCAGGTCATTTACGTACCTTTGCCCTTTCCTTCTTATCCTTGTTGTTTCCTTTTACTTTCTTGCTTTTCACTTCCTGAGTGTCATCGCTTAACACCGCTTTCCTTGGTGAATCGTCATCACCTGTTTCCTCATCATGATTCTTCTTCTTAGTTGTTTCTTCGTCTGATACAACCATTACTGGCAGTGAGTGTTTCCAAACACCCTTGAATGCCACACGGACCTCCATTCCGTCCAAAAAGCTACCTCCATCCAGGGTTCTAGGTTTGTCATTGTGCCTGATAATAGAGTAGAAAAATAGATTCACACTAAACAAAAGTGGTATCAAATGTTTAACCACGCAATGCACACATTTAAGAGAAAAAGAAACCAATGGTATAAAATAAATTACATATTAATTATATAAAGGATTACCTTCAAAGATGATTCTGAAAATAAAGATACAAAAGATGATGGCTGGTTAGTTCGATTCTATTATGGCAAAAACTAAAAATAAAATTATCTTAGAAGCAAATAACTAAAAAAATACCTATGATTTGTGGATGATATAACCAGATGATCTCGTGGATGTTTACAAATGATTTATTGTGTGTGTTTAAAGCTGATTTGCTTTTTCACAATGGAATTGATTGATAGGGTGTTACTGATTGAGAGGAGAGACCTAATTTTCAGGGTGTTATTTTTGCAATTGATTTTGCATTTCATTCTATTCAATTCAAACTAACTCCAGATACATATTTGAATCACCAAATTACGTTCCTACATTTATTATGTATTGTATTTTGTTTTTTGCAAAGGGATTACATTTTTGTTTTGCAAAGGAATAACAAAAAGTTTGTCTTGCCAAATTGGTAGATGCATTTCTTTGTGGGAGCAAAGACGCGGGTTCGAATCTGATTTGGTCGTTTTTTTAAATAACACACGAATTTGTTTGCTTATGTGGCAATAAAAATGCTGAGATGGAATTCGATTGATGAGGTGGCAAATTTTATTGTTGAGTCAACATTCTTTGGTGATGAGGTGGCATTATTTGTTGCATAGGTGGCATTCTTTGGTGATGATGTGTCGTTTATGTTGCATGAGGTGGCATTGTTTTATCCTGTTATATATAATGTAAGATATATATATATATATATATATATATATATATATATATATATATATATGTATATGTATGTATATGTATGTATATATATGTATATGTATATGTATATATATATGTATATATATGCGCCTATACATATAATTTTTCAAACATTAAACAACCAAACATACCCATCACCACCAAAAAACAAATGGCCTTTCAACGTCTACAAGAACTAGCAGCGGCGCAAAACTCTAACAGTTTGACTGACGCAATGTCAGTCTATATTGAAAGGAAGATAAACGAAGATCTCCATTTTGTAGCTGAATTATGTCATCTCTGGGAGGTCTTGTACAATAGGGTCAACGAACACAGTCTGTTGATAGCCGAGCTTAATGTGTTTGGTGGTCCGTTAGCATTGCAATGTGCCGAGTTTTTTAAGCAGTTGTCCCAAACCGAAGTACTTAAGATGTTGGAGATAAGGAAGTCGATTGCGAAAGTGCACATGCAAGTGCATAAAAAGATTGACTTTCTTACAGTTATGAGGTTCTATTGATTAGATTCTGGATAGCTGGGTTTTGGTTTATTTTCTATGCAGATATGGATGATCTCAGTTAGGTTGTATCTTTTGTTGTATTACGTTCATGGGGACGATGAAGTTGGGACTTGGGTAGCGATTTTTGTGGTTTTATTTATACAGGGATGATGGTGGGTTGTCTTTGTTGTACATACATTAAGTCGTTATTATTTGTTACTGTTTAACTATCTTATTTGTGTTTGACCACGATGCACTCTAACTTGTCATACCACTATTACATAAAATACCCTATTTGACCATTGCAGGTATAGTTATTTGATTACGCCGACCTTTGTTAGGTTTTAGGGACGAAATGTGTTAACATTATCAAATATGTTGAAAACTTGAGTAAATGATTTACTAGCAAATTTCGTCCTAACATAAAACTTTCCCTCCTTTTTTCATCATTTTTCCCTCCTTTTTCCTCCTACCAGAAAAATAATTTACTAGCAAATTTCGTCCCTGCCAATTTGGTCTTATATTCCCTATTTAATGAAGTCTCAGGACTCAGATACTCCACCAACTGATTATTTATATTCAATTCTAAATATTCCGGCAACATCTTCAAAAAAAACTAGATATCGGGGATGATTTCAGAAGCGCGCAAAACACAGGCTCGAGAAACCTCTTCACCACAACTAAAAGTACTTACTAACGACGACCTTTTAACTTAAATCTTAATCCGATTACCTATTATATGTATTCATCTGTTTGCAATCGTGTCTAAACAATGGCTAAGAATTATTACATCCCCTTTTTTCATCAAAAACCGCAGCCAAATCACTAAAGTTGATCCTCATGTTGGTCTTTTTGTTAGTCACAAGAGATCTTTGTTTGAAAGTGATTTTGTGTCGTTAGATCCCAGACTTAAGTCAAAAAAATCCGTTATGGATAGGTCCTTCACTCTTGGATCCACTAAGGAAGCTGATAATGTTAAGATCTTGCAGTCTTGCAATGGTTTGCTTCTGTGTGGTGGTTCGGGATTGCCTGTTTTTTATTACGTATATAATCCATCCACTAATCAGTATAAAAAGCTTCTGTATCCAGATTGCTCGCTTGATAATTCACCTTATTATAGCAGTGCTGGATTGAGAATCGCCTTTGATCCTACAAAATCACCGCACTACAAATTGGTGGATGCTGGATGCACATTTTGTGACATTGATATACAAATTTATTCTTTAGAGACAGGAAAATGGAGCCTCTGCCGTGACCGTTTTAACTACTTCAGTTTTGATCATTTTGATAGTGTAATATATTGGAATGATGGGTTACATTGGCTAGAAACCGAGAATAAACAGCTTATGCATTACAGCTTAAATATTGAAGACCCTGACCATCCAATTATAACAACCATACCAATCCCTCAATGGGGAATGACTTTCCTCAAGTCTTATGGCTATATGGATCTAATGCAAATACTCATACAAATGTCTTACTTGTTACATCTGGAAGGAAAATTGTTTGAGTGGCGTGGGTCTTTGTTTCTTGTTTGTTTAGATCATTTTGGCTCTAGGGAGTTTACTATCTACGAGATGACGATAGGGTGTTCTGTGTGGATGGTTAGGTACCGTGTTCATACAGATGACTTTATGACTCTCCTTCTCGAAGGTTGGTCGATTCGGTCTAATGTTTGGAGAATTATTTTGGGAGAAAGGGAACAAGATTCGTTTTTGGTGATCAAGTTGTCTGGAAAGGTTATACAATACAACCTAATATCAAAGACTCTCCATGAGATATATGATTGTGGATCTAATCAAGTTGATGATAACCATGATGATAATGATGATGCTGATGATGATGAACTCCTTTAGCAATTTCAGGCTGAACATAACGTTTATGAGTTTATACCGTCTTTTGCAAGTGTGTGATTAGCCGTCTTTGTGTAATGTTTGTTTGAAAGTGCTATTAGATTGAATAGGTTAGGTCTTTCGGGTCTGTCCAAAGGCTGATTCAGTTTAGATAGCATTCTATGCTTCTGTTTGTTCAAGTAATATATTTATAACTTTGACTTTTACTAGTCAACATCGGTGTACACAAGTCGAAATGGATTAGAATGTTAACACAAATTATGCTGCATGCCTACTTTAACAATTCATTATAGTAGAAGCACCATATGCAAATTGCACAAACAATCAAGTTATAGTAACCACAATAAAGTTAAGAATATCCAAAATAAGCAAAGTTAAATGTACCAAGACCAAAACAACAACGTGCATGTTTTTTCACTAAACCAAAAGATGAACATACACCACCTTCACAAACACATGCACAAGCTTCACAAACCCAAACTGAAGTTCCTACAACATCTTCCTTTTACCTTTCATCCTTACATTTGAACTTCCTCTAACATTTTTGTTGGAACTTTTCAATCTAAATTCCTTATTCAGAATTTGTTGCCAAGTTGTAACAGCTGCAAGGCCCAAAACGGAATTCGTCACTGGAGGTGGCCTTTTTGTTTGAACTACAACAGTTGTACAGGTTGACCCTGTTCTAGGTGTTGTGGGTGCAGGATGTTTTGACCTTGATTTGGGTTTTTTTTGGTTTTGTGATTGTTGCATTTCTAAAGCTTGACCCTCGTCTACCTTTATAAACAGTCCTCACCTCATCTGAACTGAAATCATCATACCACTGTGCAATCTCTGATGGAATAGTAGTTTTTTTTGCTTTTGCAGACCTTGACCCTTGTTTACCTTCAAAGTTTTTTTTTCGTTTGGGTAGATCTAGACCCTGGTTCTTTAGAAGGTTTTTTTTGTTCCCAAGTACAATCAGAGCTACAAGTATCCTCAGAGCTTGACTTTAAGGTATCATCAGAAGTATCACCAGAAGTAACTTGAAAAGGGTTATGATCATAGCTTTCATCAAAGGTAGCTTGAAAAGGGTTATGATCAGAGCTTTCATCAGAGGTAGTTTGCCCCGGGAAATAATCATAGCTTGTGTCTGATTCAATAATTACGACATCTGTAAATAAGATATGATTGGTAGGTAAACTTAGTTTCAAATTCAGGTTACTTCCTAAGCTACATTAACCTTAAAGGGGTGTTTGGCTGAAATCAGCTTGTTTCCTAAACTTAGTTTCCAAATGTACATTGGTTCAATTCAGCTTATTTCATAACTTAGTTTCCTAAAGGGGTGTTTGGATCAAATCAATTGTTTCCTAAACGGATGTTTGGCTTAAATCAATTGTTTTGTAAACTTAGTTTACTAAGGTATAAACTTTGGTTCCCTATTACTATATAGAGTAAATTAGCATCCCTAACAGTCTAATACCAATGAAATATGCTCAAAACAACATTTACCTCTTTCCATCACCATTTTCTCTTTTCCCTTGTTAATATGCATTATCTGTTTTTCCTTGTTAAGATGTTGTCCAGCTTTCTCAATCCTCTTTTCAAGAAGGTCCTGAATCTTCATTTGTGTTACCTTTCTTTTGTCATCTACACATAAAGCAAACACTCAATACATAAGCCACAACTAAAATGATGGGTAAAATAACATAATAAGAACAAATGGCAAAACGGGTCAATGAAATAGCATCATCAACCTGCCAGTTACTCCCATACTTACACTTACATTTCACACGCTTCTGTTTCTCCCACTCTCTTTTCAATAAATCATCGAGTATGTCATCAGCTATAGCATCATGAACCTGCCAGTTACTCCCATACATGTGTAAAACATAATCGATCATGTCATCCTTTACTACAAACTTGTTCAAGTCCATAGCTTTCCAGGAATCTGCCATTGATATGAAGTTTGATCTAGGGTTTGTTTGGGTTTTGGGAGTGAATAGCAAGTTTTGGTAGTGAGCATTAAATGGAGTGTGTTTGGAAAGTTTTCTAAATGGAGTGAAGAGTCAGGTTTGTTGGGGAAACACGGAGTCAACACTCGTTTAAATGGGAAAAGACTTCAATACCTAGGGACTATTCATGCAATTTTTTGTAAACAATAAAGACTGATGATGCAATTTAGTATTTTGTACCCAGACTTAAATGATGGTATGCTGTTACGGCGGCGCTTCATTTTCTACTTGCAATGATGACATCTCAGCTCCTATGCACGACAATCGATAGTTTGATTTAATTATTTATAAGGTAATGCACACTTATTTCCTCTTACATATATATCTAAACTGATTACCTTAAATTTTAATCAATGGACACTTTCGAGGTTTTGGATGAACTTATGGAGATTACCGGTTCAACCGAGTTACATAAGCGTATGCGGTTTTGGTTTGTGCAAGAGATTGCCGAAGAAGAAGGTTTGCTAAAATTTCTTCGCGATCGCTGTGATGACTTGAGGAGGAAAAACGCCAGGCGCCGTGTGTTGATTCGTGAGATGGAGGGTTTGGGAGAACGTGGGGTGGCTGTTGATTCTTTGGAGTCTTTGAAACAAACTCACGCTAGAGAAACCGCTAAGCTTGCCGCTTTGACAGATGCGATTACTGAATCTCTGGCTGGTATCCATGAGAAGGAACGTCATGTGGCTAAATTGGATTTAAATGATTAGGTTTTCATAGGTAACGAGTAGTTAGTCACTTTTTGTTTTGTTGATGGTTGAATGTAATGACTTTTATATCTTATGGCTGTATATCTTATCTTTTGAAGATGTAAAATTATTTTCAATCAAGTCTTTTGATTTATGCATGATGTTGTTGTTTATGTCATTTCTCGTGTTAGTGATATACAGTAAATGATATAGATTTTAGGTAAGTTTGAGTCGTGGGGAAAAAAATGCCGGACTTGATGGAATATGGCGGGAGTGAGGGAGGAAGAAAGGCCTCACAGGGACCAACCGCGCAATAGGAAAAAGACAAAATAAAGGAACAGTGAATGTTACTGTATTAACAAAGAGGTCAGGGACCAACGACGCAACACGAAATAAAAGTGAAATGACACTACTGCCCTTCAAGAAAAGGCGATGTGTCAAGGATAACGACGGAGATAACCGTCGTTACCCATAACGGAGTGCCAGGGACCAAACGGGTAACTACAGTGTCAAATAGGGACCCCGTATGAGAGTATCCGTTATCTAGGGACCAAACGGGCAAACGGGGTGGACTTTGGGGACCAACAGTGTAATTTACCCAAAAGTTAATTTACAAAGCAACTAGATATTATGGAAACACATAATTGTTAGGTAAGGGTAAAGTAGTAATTAGACTATTTATTTATGAAATGAAAGAACACACATTTTTTCAGTCAATCCTTATTCCAAACAAGCTTGACATTTCCAATCAGAACGTGTATCCAAATAGGATAAAAAAGAAACAACCCCTTGGAGCATCTTCTAGTCTACTACAATAGGCAACGCGTGCTATTACCTTATTCGAGCAAAGGTAATGCCACAAATATTATTCGGGTATGTGCAATCGTGCAAAGCATCCCTCTATCTAAACAGAACCAGGGATGTCGCGACACATGTCTTGTCTCCCCTCATGGATGACCACCACGTAGATCGTTTTGGGCTAGTGGATCGCGCTCATGGGTGACACAAAACCCTAAATGCATCCTTATAAATACCTAGTCAAATTTCACCAAATGGACCAAGTCATTTCCACCCTAACCGAAGCTAATCCACAAACACACGCGGCCGCGCACACACACTTCCCCTGTCGTATGGGAGTGTTACCCCGACTCTAGATCATTGATCTTATCTCGGGGTCCTTACCGAGCGTGAAAAACCAAACATACGATCATCATCATAAGACCCAAATCACGTTTTACATACAATGCATAAACAATATCTTATATCTTATACATGTAAAAGCTTGTTTATGTTGGATATCTAAAGCTCGGCTTTGAGCTCGTTACTAAACAAGTTGTATGATGACTTGACCTTGGGCTCGAGTTCGCTAAAAGTCTGATCGTTTCAACCTTTTACCGAGAATATCTCAAGTACATCACCAATAAGTCGGCATGTTTACATCCTTGCTCACACTCTCTCGCTCTCTCTGAAAGAAACAATAAAAGATTTCTGCCTCTTAAATATGCAAGTTTTCCCGCCAAAATCAAAACTCGTTTACTTCTTATATCAAAAGGCAACACTGACTCTCACCAATTTCCCCTAATCAAAATCATAAAAACTTGTACACATTCCTTTTATCTTTCATTTCTACTTTTTATATACTACTCCATTTATGTAATCTTAACTAGTCATGTATTTGAAGTTTCGATTCACGTTCAAAATTCTAGGTATCTTACATTATTACGTATTATATTGCTCTATACAAATTATGGGTATACTGAGATTGATTGATTTATTGTGTTAAAAGAGGGTTTGGGGTTTTGGATATGCTATTACTACATTTTATGCAATTTCTTAAGTACACAATTCCATAGACATATCGTGTCTCTAATTTGTGTATCCAGCACACCCATCTTCATTTGGCAAATGTGTACTACGTGTTTCAAGCCCAATATACTACATGTTTCAATAATGCATTTCTCACGCACGTGGTATCAAAAATGTGATCCATCTTAAAGCCTCCCACACACAAAACTTCCAACAAAGGCAAAACCTCTCCCATTTTTCTTCTCTCTGTCCTCGCCGCCTCCCCATAACTCTCTTTCGAGCCGCCTCACCGCCTGCCCAGAACTCTCTTGATGTCGCCGATCTCTTCGTTGCCGCCGTTCATGGTGTGTGGCGTTGGTCGCCGATGTGTGACGTTGGTGAGCTTAGGTAGGTGATTTGTTTTGTTTAGATTAGTACTACAGCAATGGCTAACATAAAACACACGCTATCATTTTGTGATGGGTGTGTGAGGATGGTTAATAGTTGGTATTGTTGGGTATTTGATAATGCTCACTTCTGCTACCTGTTTTTTGGCTTAATAAGCTCCAAGTAAAGCAGATACTTTTTCTATAAATTGTGATTTTAGGAGTTACCATTGTTGTTGCAGTTGGTATCGTTAGGTATTTGGCAACGACTACTTTTGTGGTTGTTTTGGGGGTTTAATAAGCTTTGATAATTTGGTGTTGGTATTTGTTAATTGCTACTTATGCTGGCTCTTTTAACTCATGAGCTTATTATAACTTGAAAATGAAAAATTATCTCATAGATCATGAATCGTGTATAAGCTGTGTTGATAAGTGTATAAACTGAGCCCGAAAATGTATAAAGTTGAGATTCTACGCATCTTGGCAGGGCAAGTTGCTAACTTTGCAGCCATGGCGGACTAATCCTCTTTTTTTTATTGCTTATAAATCGGAGCCTTTGACGTTGTTGTTGAGATTGTTGTTGTCGTTTCTGCTTAATATTAATCACTTGCATTATCGTATTAGTGACATCAAAGCTGATATAACATTAGCCTCGCCTACTGTTTAATGTGGGTTTTACAAAACCTAAATATGTTTTTGCTCTTTAAAGGTTGCGAAAACAAGATAATTACGTGTTTGATGACACCAACTTTAGTAAAAATGGGAGAGGTTTTGCCTCTGTGGAAGTTTTGTGTGTGGGAGGCTTCGATGTGGATCACATATTTAATGCCACGTGTATGGGAAATACATTATTGAAACACGTAGTATATCGGGGTTGGTGAACTTTGGAATCCTAAAGGCGTACTGCTATGTGATCCAAGAACTATGTTTTTGGAAATTAAGTCTTCACCTTTACCGAACCCGCTATGTTGGCGGTATTGTTGCTATACAAGATTTTGTTATGCATGTGTAATATATACAGCTGTGTTTGCATTTTTGCACGGTTGTGATTGGAAAAATCCTTTACCCGATTACATTTAGCCCCTTTGGTATAGAAAAAATGACGGCAATGATGATATTTTTTCGCATTTGTGTTTGTGGTACACAGTTGCCTATATCTTGGCTGGGCAACCATGTCTACACGGTGGTTGCAGCCATGGTAGGTATTTTGTCGTGTCGTCGCGGTTGCGGATCTTAGCCTCACAAATTCGTAACATACTGGCGTCATCGGGCGGCACCGGGTACAAAGCGCATACGCCTTCTATGTGAGGAAAAAAGGGTGCAGCGGTCTGTGTTTTTGGTTTGGTATGTGTTTTTCGTTTGTTTTTTCTACCTATTAGTAAAGTTGCAACACAAACGGGATCATGCTATCACTTAACTGATATTGTTTACTTCATAATTCTTGAAAAAATGTATGCTTTTAAAAAAAAGGTATGCAAACTGTGTTACTTGGTTTTTCCTCCTTACGCTTAACTGATATTGGTTTGTCAAATGTTTTAAAAAATGTTTCTTGGTGCAATATGGAATTGAAAGTGATGTAAAGTGGATTGTGGTATTGCAGGTATAAGACATCAAGGGACATATACGACTATTATATTAGATATAAAGGAACACAAGAAGGATGCACCTGGCGTTGTTTCATTGGATGATGTTTATCCTGATCAAATTAGTGTTGATTTTGTTCTCAACTCTGTTTAAAAAAGGTACCTTCTTACTACTTTGTTTATGTTGTTTAAGATTTGACCCGCGTTTTGTAAAAAAAAGGTTGCAAGGATTGCAATTAGGAGTAGAAGGGTACCTACAGTTTCTTAGAATATATTTGGCAAAACGCTCATATAGCGGGTTTATGACTTATTTGGTTTTCGGCTTATGTTTCATAACCTCATTTTTCGTGCCTTATCTTGACACTATTCAGCTTGCATAACCTTATCATGTCATAATATGCTTATATAAGCCGAAAACATTTAAAATAAGCCACAAAGTGATATAAGCTTAAACAAAAACCCACTAAAAAGGTATTTGATACCATATCTGTAAATGTCATTGTTGCTGAAAAAACATTTATATTTTAAACACCCCTAGAAGCGCGTTGTCAGACATAGCCTTAGAGAGAAACACGGTTTTGAGAAAGCCGTTCAAGATTTTGCCAACATATAATTGTTTTGAAAATGCAATCTCCTAAGGCGGCATGGGTATTGTTAGTTTGGAAAGTGGAAAATGGCATGTCTGATAAGATAAGAAAATAGCTCTTTGGAATGGATCAATAGCTGTTTTATTGACGTATGGATTTGGTTTTTGTGCTGCGCGTATTGAGTGGTTTTTTATAAGTTGTTTGTGTTGTTGGATGATGATGCAGGTGAAATTCTTGAGCATCTCCAAAGGACGGGGGCACCAAAAGTTGCAAAGCAAACATTGCCTGGTGCAAATGTTGCTCTAACTGGAAGAGAAGCACCATGGATTCCCCACCTTCGAGCATATATGAGTGCAACATACTCATCAACGGGGGTCACACTAGGCTGAATAATAATTGTAATTTAGAATATGTGTGGAATCAAGGCCAGTATCTAATTAATTAAAGTATATAAACATAGGATATGTATATATCAGATGCAGATTTCCAATAGATTTGAAGTTTGTATGGCCTTAAAATATGTCTTATATATGACGTGAGATAGACGAATAATGTTTCAAGATAAGAAAATGTTTGTACCTATACACGCGTCATATTATAACTGAATTAGAAGTAGAGAAATTCATATTGTGTAGGGTTCTCGAGCTAGGGCACTTTATAAAGCTGGCTTACGCACACCACAAGCAATTGTTGAAGCATTTATACCCGAGATTGCTAAAACAGTCTTTGAATCCGCATCGTGGGATGCACAAGGTAAAGCTTACTTAAACCTGCTATCATCTTCATTAGAGGTAGAGAAATTCATGGGTTGGGTGGGGTAACGAGTCAGAATGGGTGATCTTTGGTACAATTCAAAACAGGCAAGGTTGGGCTGACATGAAAGATAAAGAATGGGGCCTGCAAAATAGTCTTGGAAAAAGCGGAAGAAGCCAGGGATGCTACCTTTTCAGCTTTTAAGGCTCTTGGAGTTGATGTTCCTCGGTTTCCGATGAATATAATCAAGAAAGAACCAATAACGTCTTCTCGAGAAGATACAATCAGTAGTGAAGGAAGAACCAGTAGCTTTGTTCACATGGACCAAAACAATATAAAATCAAAAACCATTGAAGTGAAGAAAGATGGAATCTGTAGAGTTCATTGTAATCTATAGCAAATTTAACCATGTGCACAAGACAATATATTCATATTGAGATTGTTCTTTATTGTCGTAAATAGCGAATCTGTTCATTCCGCCATCAACAACAACGACGCCCACTGACGAGGTGTCATTTTATGCACTTTATTGGGGTTATTTAACCCCCTAAATCATGCAAATATGCCCAAATTATGTACCTAATAGTTCTTTTTTGTATTTTTAGCACTTGGATGGGTTTTGGAGGAAATTCACGTGACTTGAACTCATTTGGAGAAGAGACGGACAAGATTACAACTATACACCAAATCTCATGAAGAAAATGCGTACAGTGGCCGGAGACGGCGTCACAATTACATGTAACGGCGTCACAATTACATGTGATGGCGTCAGGATGTACAAAGGACGGCGTCAGGATCCAACCGACTTAAAGAATCCCTAGAAGATACGGTGGGGCGACGGCGTCAGGATTATAACGTGACACCGTCTCGCCCGTTTTTCTATATATACAAACTCGTTTTAAAGGTTTTAAGTGTGTAACTTTTGGGAGACGAACCCTGTCTTTAGAAGTCGATCGTAGCAGCTATTAGGCTCGTTTTTAGGGTGTTAAAACCCTATTGTGTCATCCTTAAACACATGTACTAATCAAGTGAAGTCTTCTATCTTTTATCATTCGATATGTGTATGTGTTGTTTGATTGATTTTTGTTCTTTACTTCCTTTTAATATGCTAGGCTAGATCCATTAGTATTTACTTATGATTGCATGAAACTTAGTTTGTAGATCTTTTTAATATTGCTTCTTGTGATGGATGTGCACTTTAGGCTCTAGAAAACTGGCTATAAAATATTACATTAGCATAGACGTCTAGGGAAACGCAAGTGTGTGGAAAGGATATCATCGGTAACAGTCTTCATACTACCTTACCCCTAATATGGTTGATCTCTCTTAAGTGTTTTAATGCATGTAATGTACTCTTAGGAAAGACTTACGCAGATCGTCACAAGTGTGACAAAGCAATAGAATTAGGAAAAGCAAACTAAGGAGTAGTGCATGATTAAGTAAATACGTTCGTTTACCATATAAGTTCTCACCAAAGTAGTTTAGATTTATTATTAGTTTAATTAGTTAAAACCAAAACCAACCTCTAAAACTAGAAATTTACTTGCTTTCTAAAAAAAATACAAAAATAATCTTCTCTCAACCCCTTAGACCTTTGTTATATTCTGTTCGAGCCTTCCCAACCTATTATCCTAGAGAACAATAACAACCATCGAGTCTTGCATATACTACACTACAACGGTTAGGTACACTGCCTAGGGAGTTGTAAAACTTCATGTGAAGTTCACAACGACCGCACATCACCCACCCATCGTCCCGCAGCGGAGCGCGGGCCGATATACTCGTTTTAGCACATTTACCAAAAGAACGTTTTTTTGCATTTATTCTATACTTTTTCCAAATTTTTACCTCTTAAAAATCGTATAACTACCTCCTTATTCTACCATATTTTATACACTTTTTCACTATAATTCATAACACATTATTTTCTACTTCACTTAATTTTTCTCACCAAAATGAATCCCAACCAACAATGGATAACCGGTATGCTCAACGACCCCCGAAACCAAATTTCGGGCTCGTCTAATCCTAAGACGATTTCATCCGCACAAAACAACACCTCCAGTCAACTTCCATACACACAACTGGCTACTTACTATCCCAACTATAACCCGTATGTTAATCCCGATCAACAAGTTGCATTTCAACAATGGCAGCTTCAACAACAATTCCTACATACCAAAATTTCTCAACAACATCACCAAGCCGCTTCTTCCCAACAACAATCCCAACAACACCAAAAACCACAAGAAGAAGAAGCCAACACGACCCCGACGTCGACCAAATCCAACGAAAAACGTTTCAATAAAATGACTAAGGTAGCCGGTGAAAAGAGAGCCTAAGGAGCCGATACTCGCAACTTATGGACCGAATAAGAGGAGTTACTTTTGGCGGAATGTTATATACAAATATCCCAGGATCCAAACATCGGATCAGAACAAAAAATGAAACGTTTCGGTACAAAGTTCTCGACCAATACAATGAACAAGCAAACATTAGCGAATTCCCGGTTCATACCAAGAACATGTTGACGGGAAAGTGGACTCCGATTAATCGAGAGGTCAAATGGTTTAATTAGTTGGTGTTAGAAACGAGGGTTATGAGCGAGGAGAACGATAAAGATTGGATGAAAAGGGTTGAAATTATATATAAGAGTGTCACATGTACGAAATTTAAGCACAAGGGCGCTTGGTTATTTTTGAAAGACAAGCACAAGTGGAAAAATCCCGATTCGACAAACGTAAGACGAAACCGAGGACGGGTTACCTACGAGGAACCCAAGATCTTTGGAGACGAAGAGTTGCCGTGTCTACCCGACAAACTAAGACTTGCTAAGAGTCAACGTTCTACCAACTCGTCCGCTAGTTCCGGTTCAAACCCAATAATGGTTCAAGAAATGATGCAACAACAATACGAGTTAGACCGTAAGGAAAAAATAGACTGTTTGGACCGCGAGATGACGGCGAGAGTTGAGTTTTTCAATTCTCAAAGGTAGTCGAGGACTTGAAAGTCCTACAAATGGACACACGCTGGATGGATCCGGTTGACGCGGCTATCGTCACTGCGCAAAAAGCCCGAATCTGAGCTTTATTTCAACCCAAAAACTAGTTTACATTATGTCTTTTTATGTTACGTCTTATTTTTAGTTTACTTTTTTTTAATTTATGTAATGTTTTTTAATGTAATGTGTTTTAATATAAATTGTGAATTTCTTATTTTATATAAACGAAAAAAAATCCCATGGCATCACATTTTGTGATGCCAACGAGAGAGTCAGTTTTTGGTGCCATGTGAAAGCTTGGTGACATGGCAAAAAGTGCTAACGTGACAACACTTTTTCCCACTTGAAGCCATGACACCAGAGTATTCAACTCTCTAAACCTAATGGACCTACAATCGAGCTTGTTCCGGTGACCTAGTCATCTAACAATAATGTGGCGATGAGATGTAAGATGAAAATGTGATATCAGGGTTTTAAAAGGCGCGTCATGGCGTAAGGCGCGACGTCTACGTTACGAAATAGACCAAGGTGTGGCGTGAGTTGAGGCGTGAAAAGGCGTAAGGCATGGTGAGGCTTTTAAGTGTTTAAGGGATTTTCTAATATTTGAGATTTCGATTTGGATTTATTAATATTTTGTATAGAGGCTTGAATTTAATAATATTTACCACTTATATAATTATAAATTATGATATAAATCTATAAATATTTTTTGTCACCTCAATTCACGCCTTTAAAATGCCATATCGTCATGTTTTACGTTAAAGCTTGTGCCACGCTTCACGCTACTTATAAATCGGGTGATATCATTGTCTAGTCCTTATTAAAATCGGATTTTAAAGCGTTTTATTTCGTGGCACACAAATTAAGTCGGCCCGTTACACTTCTACTTTTCACTATATAAAAGATTTCCCCCACCTAAAATTCCAAGCTTTCCCCCAAATCAAAATCATAAGGGCAAATGACTAAAAAATGCATATAACTTGACCATTTTTACCGTTCTATGTAGCCATGTTTTTTTTCTATTGAATCACTAAAGTATGTGATTTCGTACATTTCGTGTACCCGGTGACCTGCTGAAGGGTTAGCCCACGTGGAGCCGGTTACTTACCATGTCACAATTTTTTTCTTCTTAAAACTCCACCTCATTTTATTCTCCTACCCACCACTACTTCTTTATAACCCTACCTTATCTTTTCTCCCACCCACCTTTTTTACATAAACCCTAAAAAATGACATCTTCATCATCCACTTTAAGAGCTAATCGAAGAGACATATATTTTTACATCAATGTCACACACTATGATTGTAAGCCACCACTAAGAGGTCATGAACAAATTGCTTGGACCCCTACAAATCCGGGTAGAAAATTCAAGGCATGTCCCATTTATGTAAGTTCATTATCCCTAATTTATATATGAATTCGTTTTTTCTAATCTTTAGTGAACACACTGATAACATGAATTTGTTAGGATAAGGACCAAAAATGTGGATTTTATGGGTTTACAGAGCTAGAGTTGCCAAGTGATTATTACAAACAATTGTTATACAACATCCATGAAGAAAACAAGAAATTGAAGAAAATGGGAAAGATTTCAACTACAACTGAAGCTGGTGAAATTTGGGGGGATTTTCTTTTTTCGAAAGAGCAGATTAGCAAAATTAGGGAGGAATTGACTTTTATAAAGTCAAAATTAAAGTTTTATGACAAAGTTTTCAATGTAATCTGCTTATTAGTTGTGTTCATTGGTATTGTAGTAGCATTCAATCACTTATGCTTACTCAATGTAGGTATGTACTAGTTAAGACCAACTGATCTTTTGTAATTTCCACCAGTTTACATCTTCAATGTTTAATGAAATTTTATGTTTGGTCTTTGTTTATTTTTGGTTCTTAGTATGCTAGTTTAATGTTACAGTTTGCATGTACTACTTACTTATTGATATCTAGCTTACATGAAACAGATAGTAATGGCAGAACATGTTGGAAATTTATAATAGGATATCATTCATTACTACTTATGCCTGAACATCTTGAAAATTAGGCATAAGTCACTGTTAGATTACAGACATCCTAACATTAAGTTCATAGTGCATAATACCTACATAATAAGGTCTTGCAATCATAAAGTTAACAACAGAAACATACAAAAGAAATTGTTTTTACACCCACATACATAACATCATCATTCTAAATTAAGGGCATTTGAGCTTGTTGAACCAATTCCATGCACCTTCTTGGCCAATTGTTTCTTCAAAATCCTTTCACTCCTAGGCCTTTGTCTGATAAAGTTCAATATCCCTCTTGGTCTAGCTCTATGTGGCTCTTGTTCTGTAGCTTGTGGCTCTTGTTCTGAAACTTGATGGTTTTGGCTGTTTCGAGTTGAGGCAAATGCAAGAGAGCTGAGAATTGATGAGTTTCTTAAGTGGCTGCAAAGGAGTCATTAGCTGCATTTTGGTTGGTTTCTTGTGCCATTTCTGAGTTCTCAATAGGATCCTTGATTATATTCATTTTTCTCATAATCCAAAACCATCATACCCTAATTACTAAATTTCTAATGGTTACAGATCCCTTTCTGTATCCTGCCCCCCTCTATTACTTAGTAGTTTTTAACCGTATACCTCTGTGCACACCTATTACTGGCAGGAACCCCTCTTTTCACCATTTACTTGTTCTTCTCCCCCAACATCAAAATGACTAGAACCCCCCACATCATATTGGCTTGCTTGTTCTTCTCCCCCACATCAAAATGATTGAACCCCCCACATCATTATTGTTTCTTGCCTTGTTCTCTCCCCCAACATCAAAATGACTAGAACCCCCCACATCATATTGGCTTTCTTGTTCTTCTACCCCCACTTGTTCATCTACATCTGGTGTTTCAATTTCTTTATCTGTCAGTGAACTACCCACTAAAGGTGTCTTTCTTGGCCTTCCTTTCTTAGCTGGTGGTTTGGGTGGTAAAACAACAGTTGGATTTTTACAACCCTTTTTATTGTGTCCTTTTTTGTGACAGTTTGTACAAGTCATAGTAACACCAGCCTTAGAAACCTTGTTTGGGTTTTTGTTTTCATGGGCAGCCCTAATTCTCTTCTTTTTTGGCCTACCAGGCATTGTTCTTGGTTTAGGTGGCAATACTCTAGACATATCACTACAGTCAGGCCAAAAGGTTATTCCCCCTACTGGTGTTAAGTATTGATGGTATGTGTCATTAAAGGCTTTGTTTCCTTTTAACAAATTCTAGGAACATAATCCTCTACCATCCTATTTAACTTGAAAATAACAGCAATTGCATGACAGCATGGCAAACCTGAAAGTTGCCATAATCTGCAACTACAGTTTCTACGCTCTTCATCAACACCAAATGCTTCTGACCCATTCCTAACTTCAAATAAATTTCCACCAGTTGGTATAACATGCCAAAACCTGTTTCAAACCATACTCAGAACAATTACATTTTCTATACAAAACTAATAATTGATTTTATAAAGTTAAATGGATTAGAGAATACTATGCTGATCTATTTGTAATTTCAAAACCTTTTCTAGAATGTTTGGACAGATATTGCTGTCCATTTATCACACAATATTCTCTCATTATATGCATTCTTTCCATACAATGGACTACTGATTGCTTCTAGCATGGTTATAAGTGGTTTACTCCTGACGCTTAATATCACTGAGTTAAAACATTCACTAAACCCATTTTCAACGGCTTCACAGTTGGTACCTATATGGAAGTAAGCCCTTGACCATGTTTTAGATTCCTTTTTGAGTAGATAACATAAGCATTAGGGTTGGCTCTCTTAATCTTCTCCATATTTTGGTTGAAACAATCCAGATATTTAGCTTTTTGCGGCAGCCCAAAACAGAAGTTTAAACTCAACACCACTATACACCTTCCTAAACCCTTCGTAAATGTGTCTAGCACATTGAGGATGCTCAGCATATGGCATCACTTCTTTCACAGCTTCAATCAATCCCTAAAAATATATACATAATGAATGTTAATAAACTACAATGTAAATATATACAATAATTTAATAAACACGGAAACAATAAACTTACTTTGTGTTGATCAGACATCAAGGTCAAACCTTGACCAGTATGCATCTCTAAATCATCACCCAGTAATCTAGAACCAACTCCAGTTGTCTTTGTTCTCGACATTTACAGTAGCCCATGCCACAGGAAAAATGTGATTGTTTGCATCACGACCAGTGGCAGTTAGTATTTCACCCACACTTGGCCTCTTAAGGAAACAACCATCTAAAGCTATTATCTTTCTACATCCTAATTTCCATCCATCTTTCAACCCTTTGAAACATACGTAGAATCTATCAAAATAGGTTTTATCATCTGGGTTAACTGTTACCCCTACCTTAACAGTTGAACCTGGATTGGATTCTAGAATAGCCTTAGCATATGACCTAATATACCCATAATGATCCTCAATGGTTGTTTCCCCTTCATTCAAAGCCCACCTTTTTGCATTCCTACACTGGTTTGGGGTTACAATGCACTTGTACTTTTTCAGAACTAAATCGGCTATTTCATGCAGCTTAATATCTGGATTTAACCTTATTTTAGTACCAAAATGATCACATCCATTGTAGCTAACTATGTTCCATACTTAAATTGCCTAGGCACAGGTATGTTCATATGCATTGAGATTACCTGGATGGATCTCGGTAGTCATCCCTCTTCCCATAACAACTCCATTGACATTTGATTATTATTAGCTTCACTTGGGTACCTTTTAAACTTGATTTGTTTGCCCAACGTTGGATTTTTAAGCTTAGACTCAGGCCGTAACCCACATTTGGCAATAAGCTTGGTGTTAGAACTTCTGTAGAACCATAATGAGTACCCGTTCAAGAGCATAATATGTCAAACACCCTTTCAGTTGCTCAATATCAACAAACAAATCACCAACCTACAATAAAAAACAATATGTCAGAAGCTCTGTATATAGCAGTAAAAGTTATAAGCAAGTATCGCTTTACAAAGTCATAATCATATTCACTTGGTTTTCGCATCCTCCAGTGAGTGTCCACGTCATGTATGGGATACTTTTCAACCTTAGTCTCAACTATATGGAACGGATCAGTCATACCATTTCCATTATCTTGACTCAGCTTTCTCAATAAATCATCCATGAACCCCTCATGCTCAATCCGGGTTTCATATTCACCAAAAAAAATGTTGCTTCTTTGTCGGACTCCACTAGAAGTACCTTCTATTTGGCAGCTTGAGTCTGTTGCTCTAGAACTTAGGTGCATTCTTTGTTCAGTTATTTCGATTCCTATAAGTTGTATTAGCTCCTCTTACCCTATGTTAATGTCAACTGTGACTTATCGGAATATTCACTGTCACTGTCAGTGTCGCTATACAAACTGTAGTTAATACCATTTCCAGGATCACTTTCACTGTCTGTATCACTTTCAACAGTTGAGTTAACATTGTCTTCAATGACAATGTCATTATTCCTAAGCACATTCCTACTTTTACCTTTGTCCACGGCTTTCTTAACTGTATTTGCCTCCTCAACCATTGTACTCTTACCCTTCTCCACGGTTTTATTAACTGTATTACCTTCATTCAGAACACTTTTACCCTTATTAACAACATAACTTGTGGGCTAGTTGCCATTTACCCCATCCAATTTACGCTTGGCAATAGGGCTTGGGCTATTTCTAACCAACAACTTACGCTTAAGCTTAGGGCTTTCAACTAGATTCATTAGAGGGATGTCTACATCATCTACCACATGCTCTACTAGTTTCTTTTTAGGGGTCACAACTTTCTTCTTAGGGGTCTGCATTTCCACCTCGTCTTCAGCCCATGACACAAGCTCATCGTAAGACATATTGGAAGCATCTTTGACCATAATTTCATGAATTCTCAACCTAGATGTAGCCTCATCCCTAGATTCTTCCATGTTAAGGTTTTGAAAATAAAATTCAGCTAGGTTTTGGTGAATGTGACTCATGAACATGTTTAACTTCCCATATGAATCAGCAAAGTCATACATTGCAGCTACATCACTATCCCTTTCTATAATTTTCAATCCTACTTCTAAGTCGCATTCTGGTAGGCAAAAATACAAAGCAGTAAATCCTGCATGGTCGGTCTTTTCCTTAAGAAACTCACACATGGTCTTATAGTTCATTTTCCTATTCTTATACAACTTCCAATCATAAACTAAGCCATGTTCATACCTAAGTGGGTTTAAAACAAACACACCATCATGGTGAACATCAAAGTATAATGCATCTGAACCAGATGGTGCCATCCTGTAAAAAAATTTAAAAAAATTAACATTTATATCATATAAACCCTATTCGATATGCATGTATAAACCTTATAATCAAACAAATTAAGCATGGGATCAGGAAGAATAAAGTAGTACGAACCTTTTGCACCAATCAATTATAAAAACCACGATGCAGGAGACACTCAATTTGGAAGCTTTAACTATTAGGGTATGGTCGGGAATTTGGGGAAAAGATGACAGAGAGTATTGTTTTTGTGTTTGTGGTCCTGTGTGTGTTTATTAATACATGAGAGAGAGGGAATTATGATATAGTGGAAATCCAACGTGTGTGTACACATGGATATAACATATACATGTGGCATTTGTGTTTTTAATTAAAAAGAAAATGTGACCGGCTAACCCTTCAGCAGGTCACCGGGTACACGAAATGTACGAAATCACATACTTTAGTGATTCAATAGAAAAAAAAACATGGCTACACAGAACGGTAAAAATGGTCAAGTTAGATGCATTTTTTAGTCATTTGCCCAAATCATAACTACTGGTACACATTCTTTAAAGAGTTAATTGCATAAATGGTCCCGGTGGTCGTCCGGATTTAACAAAAATGGTCCCTCAAACTTTTTTGTAACAAAAATGGTCCCCATGGTTGTGAAGCATAACGGGTTTGGTCCTGTGATAAGAGGATTCATAACGGTTTTGGTCCCCATGACCCATAACGGATTTGGTCCCTATAGGGACCAAACCCGTTATGTTTCATAACCATGGGAACCATTTTCGTTACAAAAAAGTTTGAGAGACCATTTTCGTTAAATCCGGACGGCCACATGGACCATTTATGCAATTAACTCTTCTTTAAATTTCTACTTTTTAATTACTACTATTTTAACTGTGTTATAAGTTAATTTTGGCTCAAAATTAACCATGAGTTAGTTATGTTGTGATTTTTGATCGATTGATTGATTTTGTTACAAGTGGTTTCTAGGAGATAATCATTGAAACCCGCCCGCCAAGTGTTTGTGAAATTGTCTAACTCAATTATTTGGTTCTAATGCTAATATTTATATGATGTTCACTTGTTCTTAGGGTGTTTTAGATGTACAATGAACAATAGATTACTCCCATATCTTTACTAGAGGTTTAGGGGTTTTGAATGTTGATGGATTAAATTTGTTAATGTTACGAAACTTGTATGCCAGGTGTTTGTGTAATTGTCTAATTGACAACTTCATGTTTTTTAAAACACAAGAAAATCATTATTTGGGTATAATGCTAATGAGTCGCCAAATTCGACCTGTGTCCGTCTAGAACAAAATGTATTTTAAGTCTACCACTTCTAGCTATTGTGGCGATTTGTGCAATTTTCTGTTTATATGATTACTGTGAGAAGTTTTATATTAGGTTTGAGACCTGCACGCGCCACATTTTTACCTTCTTAGTTAATACTAGACAAGTATTACATGTTGGTTTCGTGTTTACCCAAGGATTAACATGTTTTTTTATCAACCAGCTTTTAAACCAACTATGGAGTCCAAATTAGCTATTCAAAAAGGTGGGCAGGTTGCAATTTCCGTAAGAGGTGAAGAAGAAAAACCAAAACCCGCCAGTCCACAGTAAGTTCCTTCAGATTAAGTTACTGTTTACATTTACGCTTTCTGCTCAGAAAACTTAAGGCTTAATTTTTGTCCAATGTGTTTTGTGTGTTTCAGGTTATTCGGGTACTACATGTTTTTGTGTGTCATGTCTGTTTTCTTCTCGATTCCATCAGCAATTTTTCATTCCAAACTTCAAACTCTTAAACAACATCCTGGTGGGGTTTTTGTCATCATGACCTTTGTCACAATGTCTGTGACTATACTAGCATCTGCAATATTGGTTTTTACAAGCTATTACTTGAAAAGTTATATGCGGATCATTCATTATACCATCTTGAAGGCTGTTGGTAGCTTGTCAGGAATTCTAGCACCTTTCTTTTTTGAAGTTGTCTTGTTCGTTCCAGACAATCCCAGCAAGACTGTGTACACGCTTATTGGTGTAATATCTGTTGGGATTGTGGTTGGATGTTGCTTCTATTGGAAATATGCTATCTCTCATCAACAACACACAGACTTCAACGAATTGTCTCCCCCTTGGATGTTATTTCTTCCTGTTCTTACACCTCTAGAGTTTGTGTTGCCGCCATTTATCCCGGATAACCTTTACTGGATAGTTGGTGTAGGCGGGTTTGTGCAACTTTCGATCATATGCATAGCTGCCATCAAGATGTTTGCAAGGAGACAAATTATGCCAATGGGAACCTCACCATCGACAGTTTAGCAAGACAAAAGACAAGGCCGGTAATCATCATTAAGTAGCTACTTGCAAAATTTAGCACTAGTACTAATGAATCGTTTAGCTGTATTGAACAGATTTACCGAATTCTATTTCTGAGATCTATGTTTTTGTTAAATATCATATCATATCCAATTTCATGATTTCTTTCATTTGAGCCGGTTTTGATGATATTTAGTGATAGATGCAGATTGTGATCGTGTGTGGTTGCTTTAATCAAGATGAAATCTATTCTAAAAGCGATTAAAGCTAAACGATATCCGCAACATTGGTTTTATTCATGAAGTCCCAAAATATGGTCCCTTGGCCTTCATCATTAGTTGTCATTCTGAGTTTGTTTGGCTTTATCATTGCTTTAGCTTGCTTAATGATTGGTCATTGAATGTTGACATGTAAATTAATTTGGATCTTATGTCCACTTGTCGAAATTGCTGGTGAAAATTTCAAATTAAAATGTGTTTCCTTCGTAGTAAAAAGAACAAATACAGCATACAATTTTCAAGCTAAAACAAGACTTACAATTTACAAATGTTAAAGACCCGAGTTCATTTCAAAGCACACAATCATGTTTTAGTGAAATAATTCATGGTGGATGGTTATACATATACATATCACGGGTTCCGGTTGACGAATGAGTTAGTTAATTAGTTTTACTTCATTTTAGGACCCTGAGCCTCATCAGGCCAACTAAATGTCGTAAACAATTTCCACATTACACATATGCTAATGCCACAGTTAAGGCCACATTTACCTTTTGTTAAGCTTAGATAGTTAGTTTCATCTTCCTCATATTTAACTTGATCTTATCACGTACTTAACTCTAAAAAACATTACTACATTTAAAACCAGAAGAATTGACCTAAAGTCAAAATACCACAAATGTACTTATTATTTCTTTGCTAGAGGCTTTTAACTATACCTAAATTATAACGGAGTAGCATTTTTTTTTTAAAATAAACACATTTGTCACATTAATTACTAATCATTGTTGTGTGTCCCCGTAGCTTACGGGTTCCGGGCCAATAAAAGTGTTGACATGTAAAGCAAAGTCATTTTCAAGCTACATGTTTCATGAAAACGAATCATAACTTAACCAATGGTGGTCAATTAATCAACCAACGGGTTACTTAACTTTACTAAATAAAACTATAAAATCCGTGTGCTGAGTACGTAATGTTTTTCACTTTTCATACGTGAACATCTTATTTTTTCTTGTGTCTACGTTTTATGGATGAAAAGAGATGCATTCATATTATTATACAAAATGGACATAATACTTTAGCTAATTAAAAAGTCTTAAATGAATATCGTTAGTTGAATAGCGATATTGCTTTCAAAGACAAATAATGGCATGCATGGAAAACAAATCTACGAATATTATTAAACATGGCTCGAAATATCTAAAACGATAATTGAGTGTCAACCAAATTCAAGATAATCATTAATTACTTCAAGTTATAGCTCTCAAATTTAAAAACATAAAATGAAAAGCTATTAAAAATCTCCAACGAAACGCTTGCTACAAAAGGTTTTTGCTGTTAGCATTGTGGTTGAAACTTTTACAAAAGTTTTTTGCTAGACTTTAGAAACTTCAAGCTACTAGCAACTTTTCATCTCTCAATATCAATAGAATTTTTTAAACGACGACTAGTTATCTCCCAATATATTCAACAAAATATATCTTATGTGTCCTAAAGAGTATTTGAATCAACAATCAGTTTATTGTTGAGCTTCTCACACAACACATATGATATAAAATTGAGACACAACCCATTTGGTAAATTATTAATATATGAGACATCTTTTGAAAAGGTTGTTAATTCGTATCGCAGTTGAACTTATGAATGACTTTAGCTAGCAGAGACGGAACGAAGGGGTCCTGGGATACCCATGGATTTTTTTGATAGAGTGTTAATTTTTTTTTTTAAAAACAACGATTTTTCTTAAATGCACTCAATCCATCGAAATGTGTCTCTGTTGTTAAGATTAAAAAATTTTGTACACCCGATCATACTTAGAGCATTAGGTGTGGCAGCGGGATACCCCGTCGAATCTGATGTGGCACCCCATTTGGCGCCGCCGAATAGGCGCCGTGACACCGCCTCCCCTCGCCGAATGAGAGACCGTCGAATCTCCGGCGAGAATAAAGACTAAAAAAAATTATACCGTTTGAATCAAACGATTACTTTTTAAAAATTTCAAAATTAAATTCTTTTTTAAAATTTATCGCCTTTTTTCACAATATATATATATCCCTTACATTTACATTTTCAAAACAAATTAACTTCCTATATCTCAATACACAAACAAAAAAATGTTTCAAGCTCCAAATTTCGGGTTTTATACATCTCTTCTCAATATGTCTAACCCGCAACACTCGTCTTCCTCAAACCCGACTACACCATCGTAACAAAACTTAATTTCTCCCTCGCAACTGTATCCTCCTTTTAGTACGCAATATAATATGCCCCAAATGACACCCGAACAAATTTATCAACAACAACTTTCGGATCATCAAAACCCACAACTCAACAAGCAATTCCAAAATCTCCAATATCAAAGAAATGTGCCATCACATTTCTTTCAATCACAACCACAACAATCACAATCACAATTAATTGAATCTCAATAAACACAACCACAATTCAAAAATCCACAACCACCAACAAAAGAAACCCGTGAACAATGACGTAAATGAAAACGAATCACGAACCCTTCAAACAAATCCACCACACCCCACGGTGGATTTAGACGTGGACGAGGAAGAACCGATATGGACGGTACAACGTTGAACACGCGAGGAAGAAAAGTTGCTATGCGAGATTCGGGTCGAAGTTTCCGAGAACAACGAGATTGGATCCGACCGAACTGATGAGTCGTTTTGGTGGCAGATTACGGACGATTTCAACCAAGCTACACAATAAGGTTTTCGTACCAAGGATATGATCATGGGGAAATGGGCTAGGTAAACGCTGATTGTCAAAAGTTCAACGCTATTTACAAACATTTACAACGTAAAAGCGGAGAAAATGAGGCTGATCATGTCGAAACTGCAAAGCTTAATTTTTGTGCCACGTCAAATGGGAGAAAGTTTACTTTAGATCACGTGTGGTGTGTCTTGAAAAACACCCCAAATGGGACGCGACGGACCCGCTTGATTTGGTTGATCATACCGAACTATTCGGCCCTGATGCGAGATCTCGTCCCGCGGGCAAACCTCAACACGGAAAAAAACCAAATCAGAAACGACGACAAGCACCGGGGGAAGTCAATCGGAGTCTTTATCTGTGTATTTTAGACGCAAAATTGTAGCAGCCGAATCCGCGTACGAGGCGAAGAAAGCGAAAGAACTTGCAATAATGGAGTGTGAATTGGAGTTTCTCTTGATTGATACCCACGAGTAGCCGGAACGCAAAGCCGCTCTTATAAAAAAAGAAACAAGAATCAATAGTGGCAAAATATAATCAAGTGTGACCAAGCAATATTTTTTTTATGTGTCATATGTTTTTTATGTGTCATATGTTTTTTATTTTTTCATATGTTTTTTTCTGTATTATTTTTTAGTTTCGTATTGTATTTTTATTTTAATTAATGAAATTGAGCTTGTTTGAAAAAATGAAACATAAATTGAAATTATGGGTGAGTGGGCTCAAATGGCGGGTTGTGAGGCTGGGCGGAGTAATGGTGTAACTCACCATTCACAAGTAAAGTCACTCTCAAATCCTTATGCCACCCCTCCAAACTCGCGCGTGAGTTGGAGTGTGAGTGGTGAGCCACTCGCCACTGGTGAGTGGTAACTCACTTTGGACCCACATGTTTTTTATCCGTTTTATATTAAATACCCTCCTTTTTTTACTTATAAATACCCACTATTTCATTTATTTTTTAAAAAACCTTTTTTTTACCTATAAATACCTACTTCTTCTTCCATTTTTATACACAACTCTTCCTAATTATATACAAACTCTCTAAAAAATTCTCATTTTTTTTCCAAAAAACATGTCTCAACAAAACACTCTACGAATAAAAGTTTTTATTTAGTTTACGTTTTTATTAATTTCGTACGTTTACGTTAACGTTTTTATTTATGAATGAAAGTAAATTAAATAAAAAAAATGATGTGTAAGGTGAGTTTGGTATGAAATGTAAGTGTTAAAACGGTTGAAATGTGAGTGGTAAAGTTGAAGAGAGAAAGCTGACGTGGCGCTGAGGTGTAAGGTGAGTTGCCTCTCCTTACTCCATCCAGCCTGAGGTGTTATGAGTGAAAAAGTGTTTTGAGATGTAAGTGTTAAAATTGATGATGATGATGTGACACTGAATGAGGCCCACATGCTATGTTGTCACATCTAATGCTCTTAGTCCTAGTTTCGTCTCTGTTCGTTAGATATAATACAAAAACCCCATTTTTGGTTGACAAGAGTACAGAGACTTTTAAAGACGATGCATATGCTTATGAACCACGGTTTGGCACGTCCTAAGTTGTTTAAGTTAAAAGTGATTAATATCACTATTTTGTCAATGTGTGTTACGACAGAATGGAAAATGAGCAAGTTTTAATTACGTAAAAAACGATAAGGTTAGACTTTTGATAGAGTCCAATATGTTAGGTCTAAAGACGATGTAATGTTTGTGAAAAGTAAAAACATATCAACAACAACACGTAAGTTGAATGTTTAATCAGTAGAAAATGAAACATCATAAATTTATAGAAAGGTTTATGAATAAATTTATCCGCAAATAGGTTTATAATATAAAAAAGTTTATAAATTAATAAAGTTTTAATCGTATAAACATTTTAATAGGTAAAACATAGCGTATGCCTTTGAGTTTTCATATTGAAAAAAGTGAGATATTTTAGTTGTAGAAAAAATTTCATGTTTTTCTGTTTTTAAAATCCTAGAGAAGAGAATGGTTTTTCTTCTTTAGAGAAGAGTTAAGAATTTTGAAAACATGTTTAGATGGAAGTTGTATTTTTTTTTTTTGAAATGGAGAATAGTAAAATGTGATTTTCTGTTTTTCTATATAAACTAAGAAAATGAGAATTTCCTTTTTTGAAAAATATTAGAAAAAAGTGTGACTTAACAAGTTTTAAGTTTTTTCATTCTCAAATGAAATTTTTTTTGAAAAAATGGGATATTTTTTCCCAACTAAACAGACCCTAACACTGTGTTCTCGAGTTCAATTTTGAAGGGAAAAAAAAGGAAAAAAGAGAAAACTTAAGGGGCCGTTTAGTTGGTGAAAAATATTCTTATTTTTCAGTTTCTAATTTCCTAGAGAAGAGAATTGTTTTTCTTCTTTAGAGAAAAGTTGAGATTTTTGAAAACCCGTTTAGTTGGAGTTACATTTTTCCTTTTTATTGAGAAGAAATGAGAAAGAAAAAAGTGAGAATGATAAATTAGGCTTTTCAATTTTTTTTTTAAATGTTGAAAAAATGTGAGAATGAGAATTCCACTTTTTTTTAATATTGTTGAAAAAAGATGCGACTAAACGGATTTTCAATATTTTCTTTTTCACATGAAAATTTTCTTGAAAAAATGAGATATTTTTCGCCAACTAAACGGCCCCTAGGTAATTGTGTTCTTGAGTTTTTTTAAGGAAGGAAAAGAAAGAAAAAGAAGGAAAATGAAAGGAAATAGAGTAAGCTGCAAAAATCATCCCTGTGGTTTGTACTTTTTGACATTAATCATCCCTAACCGATACTATTGGCAATAATCATCCCTGAGCGCTGAAATGTTTGGCAAAAATCATCCCTCGCCACGAATTATGGAGGGTAATTATGTCATTTAAAACACACGGGGATGATTTTTGCCAAAATATGTTTAAACCAAGGGATGTTTTTTGCAGTTTTACAAAAAAACTAATATTCACAATTATAATTATTTTTTACTTTTTTTATTTAAATCATCACTTCATTATAATAATAGAATTTACAACAAATTAGAGGAGAGCGGAGATACTATCTAGGCCTTCACTCTTTTGCGTCAAAGGCGATATTATTATTATTATTATTATTATTATTATTATTTAATTCTATTATATTTAATTGTAATTTACTTATTTTTTTATTATTATTATATATTATAAATCTGTAGGTTCCTAATTCACACAAACATGTATAGATCTAGAGAGATCTAGAGAGAGAAAGTTAGAGAGAGAATGGTTGAGAGAAACTAAAGAAAACACACTAAAGAGTGTGTATAAAATGAATAGATGCTTACCTCTTTCAAAGTTGGAAGAGGTATTTATAGTTCTTACAAAACACCGGGTATTAGTACACGGTTCAATACCGAAAGTCGTACGTTTAACTATTAAACTACAAGCTATAATGAACAGTAAAATACACGGGGTGACCGAGTCTTTTTCTAATATCTAACACAAACGTTATGCAAAATATTCTCCAAATGCTTAACAACACGTGTCACTGGATGGGACCAACCGCCGTTGCAGATAAAGCAAATGTTGTATTGCTTTGTCAACAACATTCATGTGGATTATGCGGAGTTACTATGGGAAGGACTTTACTATTCGCTTCATCATCCAACATCTTCGATTCCGTATCCAAGATTTACAAAGATCATAGTCAGTCATTATATGACTATCTTTCCTGAAATCTTAAGACGTGCTTGAGACAAGTATCACA
>BQNB010061785.1:0-36341 GCA_026074375.1 Tanacetum coccineum
TGTCCGAAGAACTGCTTGTTCTGGACAAGAGTTAGCAACCCATGCTTGATCTCAAAATTTGCTGCTGTGATTTCAGGATCAACAATTGCGTCCTCATATCCCTCGGTGGGAGCCTGGAGCAATTCTGCCATAGTTCGATTATTAGCCATCGTATCTTTGGGATCTTCAACAAGATTCGGAGGAACTTGTTGTTGTTGTTGTTGCACTAAAATAGAGAACAAAAAGAGTATTTTTTGGTTTTTCAGTTTATTCACAATCTATTTAAAACGGACAGGAACCTAAAACTAGACAACTTGAACCCAAATAGTCTACTTACTTCATGGTAGCTCTCAAAAAGATAAACGCACAGGTGAGCGGAGGAGTAGGAATATCGCGAAGCTTATTTCTCCTTTTGGGTCGTAGTTCCTTAGAACAACCCTCCTTATACCCACTTTATAGTTTGTTTAATTTTTCAAGGTGAGCCGTACGTTGCAAGAGACACAAATGGCAAGTTTTAAATCTTTTGTTCGAGCTGGGAACCACAAAGTTCATCGGAAGTTATTATGATAATACCTCAATTGAGAATATTATATTTTGGTATTTTACCAATTTGTGAATTTTATTGATAATTAAAGACAATGTTTTTATCTTTTTGGTTTTTTTAGTTTTAAATGATAATTATACTAAAAGAAAATGAAAATATTTTTGTACTCTTTTTTTTATATGATAATATTCACAGATTCAAACACAAATGCCAAACGTAACGATAAACGGTTTCACAGCTTCCCCGACAACGGCGCCAAAAATTGATTGGTGCTAAACTACACCTCCTTTATATATATTAATATAATATATATATAGTAAGTATAATCTAAAAACACAATCAATGAAACCGAGAAGTAGTATAGAATGTTCCCGGGTCGTTTATCCCCAACGAGGCTGGACTGGAGAATCGATACAGTCGGAAGATTGGAGTTTGAATGAGAAAAATGATTTGAGAGTGTGAAAAGTTAAATTAAACAATAACAAACAAAAACGTTTAAGAAAAACCTAAAAATTATGAAATTAAGCTGAAAAACGGGAGCACGAAAGAGCACGAATCCCGAACAAGGGGTCCAAAACCTAAAATCTTCAAAATTAACCCTAAAAAGAAATTTTTACTTCTAAACTACTCTAGGGGACTAATAACGAAGAATGAAAAAGACTAGACTGAAAACGGAGGTCGTTTGACCCAAAAACGAGTCAAGACAAGAACGGGAACGAATCCCGTTTCTTAACAAATGTAAATTTTTTGAAAATTAATCTACAGAAACATTTTTATTATTTTCCTACAAAATATATGAACAAAAAAATTAAAACAAAAATATTTATATTTTATTCTGAATAATATTTTTTCTTTTTATGATTTTTTTAAGTTTAAAAAGAAAATAAATTATAAAAAATATTAAAAACTTTATAAAAAATTTTCTGAAAAATTTACACAAAATAGCTAAAGTGACAAGGTATTAGGAAAAATAAGCTGGCACTCACAGCTTATCAAATAAGCTGTCAAATAAGCAAGGACATCTTAAAGCTTAAAACCCAAAACCTACTTAAATACCATAGCGCTCCAGAAGTATTTCTTTTAGAAAAAACCCAAGGTCTCATGGTAGAGTGTGTAGTGTGGAGTAGAGAGTGTTAGATGGTCGTGGTTCGAGTCATGCTCCCCCGACTTCCTAACTATTCCCCACTATCCCCCTTTTTTTTTTTGAAATTTTTTTTACAAAACTTGAAAAGTGCTTTTTTTGAATAAGTGCTTAAAATTAAAAATAAGCACATTTTATAATAAATTACAAGTTTTTACACGGGAGGGGAGGGGGGTGGGTTGGGGGGGGGGGGGGGGAGGGGTTAAGTGGGGAGGGGTCTATATATACTTCAACGGGCTTAAAAGTGGCGAAATGGCTTATTTCTCATATAATTACACTAAGACTTAGAATTTTTAACTCGATAAGCACAATAAGCTAACAAACTTAACTAAATAAGGCTACAAATGGCTAAGTCCCACAAAATAAGCCACAAATGAAAACATAAATCAAAAAATAGCAAGAAAAAAAATAAAATAAGCAAAAGGGCTTTAACTGTTTTGCCAACAATGGGACGAGCTTTTAGGGGCTTAAAAACTTTAACCCCTTAAGCTTTATTGTGGAGAGAAGGAGGGGCCCCCCATCCTAGGTTTATATGGCCAACCAGCTACAATAAGCCTTCTCACATTTTTGCTTTTGAACACAATAAGCCTTCAAATAAGCACCTAAAAACTTACAGAACTTAAAAAGGCTAAAAAAATATTTTCCTTGGCTTTTAAGAACAAATAAGCCAAGGCAAGGTGCAAATAAGCACAATTGAGTCATCTACTTCACCTAAAAAGCAAATATCAACTAAAATAAGCTAAGGAAAACAGCTAGAAAGCAAAAATAAGCCAAATAAGCAGTGCCCAATTACTGCATAAGGGCCCAAACAGCCTTTGGGACAACTCATTTGGCTTAAGTATATAAGCTGTAAAGGGATCCTAAGGCTAAGGGGCTACTAGGGGCTTATAGATTGGCTATGGCCATCCTAGAAAACCATAAGAAACCAAGGGTTGATAAGCAAAAAGCTATTTACAGAAGGCTGGCAAAGTGAGCTTTTGGCAAACCAGGCATCATTTTTGGCAAAATGAAAATAATTCTAAAATGCGCAAAATAACTAAATTTCCTAAAAAGCCTTTCAATAACTAGTTTATGTCACCTAATGCAATAAGAAATAAGGAAAAGTAATGAGCCACAAGCTCAAATAAGCTATTTGAGCTTTTGAGCTTACAAAGTCTGCTGTTTGCAGATTGCTGCACTTGACAGCAAATGAGCTTTGACTCCTAGTGAGTCAAAGCTTTTTAAATCACTTAACTACACACTGAATTTGAGAGAAAATGGACTTCAACAAGCCTTAATACAAGAGCTTATTGATTGAGCTTCTGCATAACAGTTGGAACCTCAAAGTTTAAACTACAAATACCTTAAACCTTAAACTTGACTTTACTGATTTGAAACTAAATTTAACAACTAAAATAAACTAATTTAAGCTAACCTAAAATGACATCAAAACCTGAACCCATAACTTGAACTTTTTGACCCATTTTGGGCTTATGCCAAACACCCCTTTAAATGCAGAATTTGAGATTTTAGACAGATAAAAGAGGAGATTAAGGCAAACAACTAAATCTAAGCATTAACTAAGATTAACTAACATGAAATTTTAACTAATGAGCAAATAAGCTAACAGTAATAAGCTGATACACAAATGGACCTATTTTTGACTTTTTTTGAGATTTTAAGCTATACTAAGAAAGCAAATAAAAAAGACAGTGAAGTATACCTTTAAGCCTTAGCTTAACAGAGACTTATGAGCTCTTCTTAGAGCTTATCAAAGGCCTAAGCTTAGCTTAAGCCCAATAAGCTTTATTTCAAGCTTATTTCTTATGAATACCTATGGTTGCCCTCAACTCTAAACCATTCTTTCCCTTTTCACTCAGCAGCATTCAATGAGTAAAATGAAGGTATTATAGCTTATATTAACTTATTAGGAGCTTATGGAAGCTTATTGACAATTTTTAAAACATAGACTTGAAAACGAAATTTGTAAAAAAAACATTGAACTTTCATTAAACTTGAGAACAATTACACCTTTCTGGAAAACTTAAGCTAGAAATTACTTAACAATAAGCTGAAAAGAAAAAAAAAGATTACAAAATAAAAGAGATTGATAAAGGATGCCCTATTGGCTTACAAGTGCATCTATTTATACTAGAAAAAAATTAGGTCTTCAATCCTTCTCTTTGTGCTTTCTTTGTGAGACAAACCAGCTGGGTTGTGCTTGTTTTGAGTGTGAGAAGAAATTTCAATCAATCTCAGCCTTTTGATCAAGTTGTGCTAGTTTTCAAGCCATCTCAACCTTTGAATGTGTGCCGAATCCCATGAAATCAAGTGGGATTGCCAAGGTGTCATGCCACACGTGATTATGGTTGATAGTGGAGGGGGAGGGGGGAATGTTAAAACACCCTGGTTAATTGGGTAAAAAGTGGGGTTAAAAGGAGTTGTTATGGGGAAGATGACACAGGGCGGGAAAAGGTGTTTTGGTTTTAACAGGAAAGGGTTTGGAGAAATGGCAAGGTTAGTCCCCCGAAGTTATAAGGTGTTTTGCATCCATGGTCCTTGTGGTGATATAAGGTTGAGGGTTTGGCAGAAACGCCCCCTCAACCTTATAACTCTTATTGCAAACATAGTCCTTTGGGTAAACAAGTTTGGGACATTGGCAGAAACACCCCCTCACTTGTTATTTCAAGTAAATTGCAAAATCAGCCCTTGTAGTCTTTTTCTTCTTGTATTACACTTAGGGATTTGACATTTTTGGTCCCTTAAGTTATATTTCTTCTGATTTTGACTTCCTCTTGACTTTGACTTTGTCGGGGTTGACTTTGGCTTTGACTGTTTGACTTTTTGGCTTCGATTTGGCTTTGTCTTTTCACACTATTCCATTCCGTGCCCAGTTTTGTTGATTTTGGCTTTGACTGTTTGACTTTTTGGCTTCGATTTGGCTTTGTCTTTTCACACTATTCCATTCCGTGCCTAGTTTTGTTGATTTTGGCTTTGTTTTTCGTCCTTTTCTGAATATCCGTTTCCTGCACAATACAAATGCAAAACAAACATATATTTGGCAGTTTTTGTCTGTTTTTGGTCATTTAAGTCCGTTTTTAATGGATAAAGGTATGTGTAATTTAGCACATACCAAAATCCCCCATACTAAGGTATTGCCGTGTCCTCACGCAATGTTATGAAGTAAACATTTACGAAAACTAAGAATCTCAATCCCCCTCGACTAATAACCTCGAAAAGTAGCTAAGTGTTCGTCAAGGAGAATTAAAGAATCAAAATAAAGAAAGTGGGGTTGGTGCTGGCAAAGTAAAGCAAAAGCTTTGCATATGTCATTAAGATATACCATGCCGAGATAAATTCCGTTGAGAGGACAAGTTTTCTTTTTGAATTTCTTGCCTTAAGTTGATGACTGGGGTTGCTATCGAAAATATAGCAGAAGCCATTTTGGCAAGTTTTAAAGTTTAATTTCTGCTCGAATTCTTTAAGCGTCGTATCATTATTAAATGGACATTTCTAAGCGTATATGATATTGATTTTTAGAGAATGCCACAGATACATTAGTTTTATATTTTTTCTGATTTTTTAATTTTTTATTTTCTTTTTGAAAAATTTATATAAAAGAAAAATATTTTTGTGTTTTATGTTTTCTTATGTACTTTTGCCTCACATGTTATACCACGTAGTAACCAACCTTTACTGTCTCTTTCCTCTGTCAAAGGTTTTTGCATTTACGGAGAATGCTTCTCATACCGAGCTTCTTGATCATGAAATTAAATATTTCTTGGATGGCGTTTGGTAAAAGATTGCCAGCCAGTTGATATTCTGTCAGAACAAAGTAAAGTTCCACTATTCCATTCTCCACCTGCTCCTTTATAAAATGGTAACGTACATCGATGTGCTTTGCTCTTGAGTGTTGAACGTTGTTGTCTGCTGGCATAGAGCAATTTCATCTTTTTGTGTTGTAGTACAGAGAATCTTATTGATTGAAAAACGTTTTAATCTGTTAGTAGTGAAAGCATCGTAGGATTTAAGCACAAAACCTAGATAAGGTAATATATTTTGCCTTTGTACTCGAGATCACAATGCTCTTTTGCTTCTTGGGAGACCAGCTAACAAGTTTATCACCTAAGAATTGAGCGCTTCCTGATGTACTGCGTCTAGTGTCCTGACACCCCGCGTGATCTGCATCTTCATATGTTGTTAGAGACATTGCTGTATCTTCGTTAGGAGTACATGTGGACCTATGTTAATGGTTCCCCTGTAGGTTTTCGGAAAGATCCACTTACCGCATTTTTAAGTTGCTTTTCGGTCAGGCTTTACTTGATACCGGGACATAAGCAAATCTGCATTAAATAAGATGGGTCTTCTACTAGATGTCAAATACATGAGGGGTCCAATCATGCCACGGTAAAGTGTAGCTTTCTTTGGTGTTCCCTGTGATCCTCATCCGTTTATTACTTTTTAGCCACTAGGTTATGTCTACAGAATTCATAGTTTGCTAAACAATATTTTTTTAATAATTTCATAAGTCATTTATATTGATTGCTTTTAGGAAGAATTCCTATGAGGACCTTTGAGAAATTTGTATCCTAAAAGAATGGACATATTCCCATCATCGCATCGTGAACTTTGTGGTCTCAGTTTAGAAACCGGTTCATCATGCAGCAGTTATTTTGTGGATTGCAAATAATATATTCGTCAAAATATATTTGTACCAGTATAAGTCATTTCTGCTTTTCCGGGTAAAGAGCGTGATAACTACAACCTTTAGAGAATTGTTTGAAAGGAAGGAGGAAAACTTGAACATGCATGTCGTACCATGTACGTGGTGCTTGTTTAAGACCGTACATGGCCTTTTTGAGCTTTTACACATGCGATGGGTTTTCCTGATCTACAAATACTTCTAGTTGAGAAACGTAGACCTCTTCTTTTAGCTCGCCATTTATGAAAGCCATCTTGACATCCATTTGGAAAATGGTCATATTCTTGTTGGCTGCATTTGCTATGAAGATACGAATGGCCTCTATTCTTGCAACCGATGCAAATGATTCCTCGAAATCGATTCCTTCCTCTTGCCTGAATCCATGAGCAACTAATCTAGCCTTATTATTTAGTACACCGCCAAATTCGTCCATCTTGACCTTATAAATCCATTTTATTTTGATCAACATGACTTTATTTGGACACGACACCAATTCCCAAACTTGTATCCTTTCAAATTCATGAATTTATTCTTGTATTGCATCGATCCGTAATGGTTTAGTCATTGCCTGTTTGAAGTTCTGTGGCTCGATTGAGTTGGAAGGCATCCAAAAAATACACCAATGTATAGTTTTATAGTTGCTTTCTAGTGGGACAGAACGGGATAGGATGATCGATTTTCATTTGCTTAGGATGTTCCTTAGGCCATCTACCAAGTGAATTCGTATGGATTGTGTATTTGGTCTCACATAGTCTGATGATCCTTGAGAAGTTGAGTCTTCATGAAGAGATCCATGAAGTGGATCATCATGAAAATGTCAGTGTTTTTGGTGATTCTTTTCAAAACATTAAGGAAATAATTAGAGAATGTCTTGTTCTTGTGTTGATGGGATACTTGGTTGATGGGTATTTGGTCAATTGACGTAGACACAGGTTAATCGGCTAAATCAACAGCTCTTGGTGCAGCAGCGACTAGAACTGGAGAGACAGCAATTGTTAAAGGATTAAAGTATTTATCGAACATAGGTGGGAACAAACGATCCTAATCATCTCGTATTGGTAGATTGCAAGGTTGTTAAGGGAAATCGGGTTTGTAACAAGTCTGAACTGGATGTTAATGGAGTAATAATTGGAAGCCGGGTTCTGAAAAGAGTTGTTTAGAAAGCCTATCGCGTCAGCTCATCAAATCGACAAAGGATAAGTTTCATATGATTTTTCGGGTACGTCGGTTGTAGATACGGTAATCTTTCTTCTTGGGTGCATATCCAATGAAAATGCCTATATCAGCTTTAGCTTGAAGTTTGCCCAAATCCTAAAATCCTTGTTTGGATAGCCAAAGTGCTACCAAAGTTCATTAAAGGTAAGATTAGATCGGGTTTTCTTATCATTGTACAGATGCTAATATTGGAGTTTTTGAATGAAGACTCGTTAATGGATCGGTTTTGGGTGTAACATGCGGTTTTGACTGTCTCAGCCCATAGAAATAAAGGAGCTTTTACGTAGATTAACATTGTTCGAGCGGCTTCAACAAGAGTACGCTTTTACCTTTCAACGACACCATTTTGTCGTGGAGATCACACAACTGATGTTTTATGAGAGATACCAACACTCTCATAATAGCTATGCAGAGTTTGATTGACAAACTCAGTTCCATTATTTGTAAGATATTGTTCCTGGCCAGGTGCATTCAATCTAACTTGTATCATCTTCAGAAACTTGATTATGAAATCAGGAGCTTCATCCTTTGATGCTAGAAACTTCACCCATGTGAACCGAGAGTAATCATCCACAATGACGAGGATGTACTTTTTCCCATTTATACTTGCAACACGCATAGGCCCATAAAGATCCATGTGCAAAAGATATAGTTTTTCCTAATTGGTGTCTTTAGATTTAGGTTTATGTGATTGTTTCTTGCTTTTGCCCATAGCACATGCCGAACACAGATGATCTTTTCAAATTTTAATTTGGGAAGACCTCGTACGAGACCATTTTTAGCCAAATGATTAATAGCACCAAAGTTCAAATGTGATAATCGTCGGTGCCATAACCATGATTTGGTCTTTGAGGCTTTGGACAAGAGACAAATTGGAGAAGACGCCATCATATCCCCAATTGACAATGTATAAAGGTTGGTTTCCTAAGATCCTGAGAGTAAATCAACACCTTCCAGATTACGAACAAAGCACGTGTGTTTTCTAAAAGCTACTTCAAGATCTGAGTCGTAGAATTGACCAACGGAGAATAGATTGTGTCCTAGTCCTTCCACATAATAGACCCTTGAAATTGTGATATTCCCTATCTGATAATCACCATACCCTATAATCTTTATAATCTGGTCATTACCAAACTTGATAGTACCGAGAAACTTGTGAACAAAATTGGTGAGCTGAGAGCGATCTCCAGTCATATGCTTTGAGCATTTGGAGTCCAAATACCACAAAACAATTTGGACAACCTGAGATCGATAAGAGAAGAGGAAGATGGATCAACTAAAGTATTGGATCCCCAAGATGTACCGGGATCCGTTTTGTTAGAAATCACATATTTTGCAATCTTAGGTTTGCTATTAGAACCATTAGTCTTAGGTACCTTAGGTCTCCTAGTATAAACCTTAGTTACTACATATTCTTGTGCAACTACTTCTAGAGGAATGGGTTCCGTAAGAGGCACTTTATTAGTGGCTGTAATCCTAGTTAAATGGCACTTTATTAGTGGCACGCATTTCCTACTAAAATGAAAGTCCTTCCTGTGGGTCTCTAGTTATATCCAATTTTAGTAAAAACTTTTCCTGTAGGTTTCCATTCTTCTTTCTTTTTAGCTTGCATAACAGACTTAGATTTGGAACTCACATTCATATCAAAAACAAATTCAAGAAATCATAATTCATGTCTAGCATCAAACATAGAACTATTACATTTAAGACACATTAGCTTAGAATTTGTATTTAATTTGGTATGCTGCACATTTGCATTTCCAAATGGTTCAACAACACAATTCGGTTTATTTAAACAATACTTAACTATCCTAGAGTGGTCTTATACTTTATTCTTCTTCTGGGTACTACTTGAAATCTACAGGATCCTATCATTCTTTGTATTGTCTGTAGACTTTGACCTGCTAGATTTAGTAGACCGGCTTACTCCTGTAGAAGTTGACGGGTTTGGGAAGAGCCTAACTGTTTTTGGGATGTGTTTGATGATATGACGGGTTCAGCAAACCTAACTGTTTTTTTTGTTGATAGGCATGACAACAACTAATTTCTCACTTGGTTTGTGAATATCAGGGCAAGTATCTCTTACATATCCTAGCAACTCTTAAATTAGCTTAACATACTTACAGGCAGAGTAAGATGCACTATATAAAGGGTTTATTGATTTGGCTTGTTCAACTATCTCCCTAAGAATAGCAGCTTGTTCCATAATGTGCTTAAGGTAATATATGTGAGTTTCCCTATTATTCTTATCCTTGGGAGCCAAAGTTACTGCGTTAAGCTTATACATCCCTAGAGCAATAGTGGTAGCATTTGACACTTGGACAGCATTTTCGACTATGTCTTTTCCTTTAAATTTCCTAAGATCATTTTTAATGCTGTTACGACAAAAACTTTTTCCTGAAGTTGAGCATTTAAATCAGTAATTTCAACAGACTTTTGATTTAATTGATTAACTAAAGATTCAACATGTTCTTTAGCACGAACACGTAATGGTTTAATTGAATCATAAAGTTGTTTATAAGTCTGTTTCAAATGCCCATTCTCGGCAATTAGTTTTGCCACCCTATGTTCCAGTTCTATGTTGATGGTCTCAATCTCATCTATGTCCTTTTGAAACTCTTTGTGGTGGAAGTTTTATTCAAACATTGAATGTTTGCCTTCAAATTCTCGATTGTTATGTCTTTTGCTTGAAGCTCAGTTTTCAAATTGTTCACTTCAAACAATTGATCAAATGAAGGTTCACAGATGTGTTATTCTTTTGAAAAATTTCTTTATTGAGTTCCATTGTGTTGGGAATTAAAAGTCTTCATACTTAGTACTGCCAAGCCAATATTTAGTACAGCTCAAGTTACAACTGCCAGTACTAACCAGTTAGTACTGCTAGAGTAAGTTAGTACTGCCAATACTAACTTAAGACTGCTAAAGGATTTAATACTGTTGAAGGACTTAAGACTGCTAGAAGAAGATTAAAACTGCTAAAGAGATAAAGACGCGTGAAGTGATATGTATTGACTTATTCAAAGTGTATATCTTATATAGTTAGAAAGATACGTATAAGATTACTATTATAGAAGATTTGTAGTTATCTTGTAAATGACTCCTTAGTGTATAAAAGGAGATCCTAGGTTATGGTTTTGCATGCACAATAGAGATAGAAGTTTTTGATACATAGCTTCAAGGTTGTAAACCATACTACTACACAGAGTACTCGTATTATTGATAATAATAATATTGGAGCTTTTCAGTAATATCATTGTTCATACAGTTTACTGTTTCATTAATATTCTTCTAAGTATTAAAGAGTATATTCCGCATACTCTTTAGTATTCACAAAGTTTCTACCATAGTTGTTTTGGATTTATCCAAAGTAACTTAACCTTTACAAGCTAAGGAATCGATCTTATGTTGGGATCAACACATTGCAAGTTCAAGAGAAATGCAATGTTGTTCAAGTTTAAAAAAGATTTTTGAAAGTCTATTATACTCATCTTTTTCAACCATGTTGTGTTGTTTGATAAGCTCAGCTTCAAGTTTGAGACACTTGTTGCACATTTCCAAATAATTCACAGAATCATTCATAGCAGCAAAAGAATTCACATTCACAGAAGTATTTATATCCAACAAAGAGTTCACAACAATAGTCACAATATCTTGAGAAATGATTTGATCCAAGAGTCGATCGTTTTCAATCAAAAATTGTTTCTTTTAAATTTCGAAGCACTGTTTGTCTACAAAATACTATTGAACATCAACTTCCATCTGGTTAAAAACTATTTGTACTTTCGTTACCTCATTTAAAAGATCTTTATCAAAAACATTAAATATGTCTTTTAAGGTCTTTACAAATGGAATTATTTCTTTTATAAAAACATCTTTAGTGTGTTCAAACCCCCATTCCCCTTCTATTAAAGCATCGGGTGTAATCTGCTTTTTCACCACATTGTCAAATTGGCCAAATAAAAACGCACACAAAAACAAACAATATCACCCCATGGCTCTTGATACCAATTGTTGAATAATAGTAATCTTTGAACAAACCTATAAGTATGAAGAAATCTAGAGAGTGGGAGGTTGCTTCTAGTGAGAGAAAGTGAAAGAGAATAATGCATAACTATATGAAATAATGAAACAACCAACACCCTTTCCATAGCATGAAAAGGGTTTATATATCCCTACATAGGCCGGCCATATGGCTTTGTCCATAGGCTTTCCATGGGCTTTTCCTAAGCTAGCCTATTTAGTTTCCAAATATTACTTAACGAGTTATCTAACGATATTTATGGAAATGACCGATACTTTTGTATTCCTAACATATATCGGTAAAACTGTAGTATTAGAAGTGTCTCATGGATAGGAGTTATATGACTAGCACACAAACCCTACCACTCAAAAATTCCACCCCCAAAATGTGAAGTTCTCCCATAGATCTTTAGGAATAAAAACATGCATCTTTAACTCTTATGAGAGTGTACCAGTAGTATATTAGATTCTAGAACCTGCTTTAGCGATGCATCTCGAGATTGCAAGTGAGATCGCATTTGTGTGATTAAGATTTACTAAATGATAAGAGGCATTAGCATAACCCTTGTTTTAGCCTGCGTTTGTTATAGTTATGATGATCTCCTGGGTCATATAACTACCCACACACCCTTGCTTAGCACTTATTTTTAGTGCAAGATACCCCTAGTACACCTCTCTGATCCTATCCTTTTCGTGGTTCTCGTAATTTCCTTGTGGATTCTGGATTATTAAATAAGAGCATTGTTTACACCCTACTAAAATGTTACACCCAAATCGCCTTAGCCCCCTTGTATGTACTCATTATTAGTACATTATTGTTATCACAATTATTTAACCCTAGTTAATTCTTTGCTTGATTATATGGCTGCTAAGTCGAGTCATTTATAGTATACACAGTTTTGGGATGATTGGGAATCATGGTAGTTTTTATTTTATGGAGAAATGGGAAAGAAAGTCAAATTATTACCCCCATATATGCTTAATATATACTCCATATTTTTATTGATCATTCTAATTTGAGTCATTAGTTAGTTTATTATTGAGTTATTAAAAACTCAAATGTAGGGATGTTAATATAAATACTGAGTCTTGTATATTATTTTATTTTTAGCAGATGACAGGGAAAAAGTGTATATAAAAATAGAAAAAAATATGATAGAATATACGGACTCCCATCCTGCTTATATTTATGTCAAGGAAGAGTCAATAAAAGAAAAGAAAGAGTTTGATGTAGAGTTGTGTACAATTAGTAGAGTTTTGTCGAGTCTTGGCTTAACAATGCCTTATTACATGTTATCTTGTGAATGATTAACTTGTAGCCAAAAAGAATATTCCCCTTTATCCCTAACCGTATCTTCCTTACCCTACACCTAACGTTACAACCCTTTAAAAGACCTCTTTGATAGTAATTCCTAGGTGCTTATGCCAAAGCGGTGAAGGTTTTGATCCTTTATCAAGCTTATGGTAATCTATATGCTATGACAGGTAGTGAGTGTTTATTTTCCCATTTTATCTATTGTTATAATATATTATACACCCGAGAGAAAGAGAGAATCCAAACACTTATGTAAGGTGCTACTATATGATTTCCATGCTTTTAATTACAAGGTTGATCCAGTTGTGCCATAAACTATCTTTATTTAGTAGGTTAAATGCCCCGACTTTGCTATTTACTAGGTAGAAAAGCTAATTTGCTTGAGGACAAGCAAATCTTAAGTGTAGGGGTATTTGATGAGGTGTCATTTTATACACTTGTTCGGGGTCATTTAACCTCCAAAATCATGCAAATACGCTCTATTATAGCACTAAATCCTTTCTTTTTGTGTAATTAGCATTTTGGAAGCACTTGGAAGAAAAGCACATGACTTGGGCTCGATTCGGGAAGAAACTAGACAAAAACACAATTTTTCAAGCTGGCGACTCCCATCCTTGCGCCTTCACCAAATATGCCTAGAAAGTAGATTTTTGGACGCAAAGTGTGACTTCTTAGTTGTGGAGATGGTGTCACAAAAAGAGTTTGACGCCGTCAAAATTGCATAGTGACGGCGTCACAATACGTAGTGACAACGTCTCAACTTGTCGACAAAAGAAACCCTAAGAAGATTCAAAGGGCTGACGGCGTTACAAAGCCCTAATGATGCCATCAGAGCCCAAAGACCATAAATACAACCCCTTTGTTCTCATAATTCATGTGGAAAACTTGGGAGAACTTTTGGTGCAGTCACTTTGGACGATTTTTAGGGTTTTCTAACTCTCTTGTACTTACATGTTTAATTGAGGTGAAGTCTTTCCATCTATTTTATCATTCAATATGTCTATGTGTTGTTTGATTCTATGTTGTTCTTCGCTTTCTAATAACATGCTAGGCTAAATTAATTAGTGTTTGCTTATGATTGCATGAAACCTTGTTGTGATCTTTAATTTTATTGCTTCTTGTTAGTGGTGTGCGCGTTAGGCTCTAGAAAACTAGCTATAACATATTACATTAGCATAGACATCAAGGGAAACGTGATTAGGTTAGATGAAGCCTTTAATAAGATTCCTTCTTAAGTATTTATTGCTCGTGATTTGCTATTGGGTGAGTGAGGTGCATTCTAGGAGCCCTTACCCAGGTGGTCACATAGATGCGTTTCTCACCAACTCACAATAGGAAAAGGGGAATACTTACACATTACACTAATGAGGGTGACGGGCAATAAGTTAGAGAAATCAACTAGGGAGTAATGCATGATTAAGCGAGCACGTTTGTTTACCTATACGAGTTTCCTACCAATTTACATTTCTTGCATTTAGGAGCAGTTAGTATTCTAATCAAAACCCTCTTCAAAATTCGAGATTTACTTGCTTTCATAAAATATAAAATCACAAAAATATTCTTCCCTCAACCCTCAGATCTTAGTGACATACAATTCAAACCTACCTCATTATTCCCCTAGAGAATGATCAATTCCACGAGTCTTGTCTATACTACACTGCAACGATTAGGTACTCATTCTAGGAGGATTGTAAAACTTCTTTCAGGTCTTACAATAATCCGTATCAAGTTTTTGGTGTCGCTGCTGAGGAATAGTCTAGGTTTCGGATCCTATCTAGCTTAGGTCTACTCATGAGATTCCTATCATGTGATTTTTTTAGGTTAGATTTCTTATAGTCTATCTTTTCTTTGTGCCTTTTTTTCGTAACTCTTTCATTTACTATAATGATGAATAGAAAACCACCATGAAATACACCCTTTCCATTCTAAAATAATATCTTGATGTTCTAACAACATCGAGATGAATCTCTCTATGATGCGTGGACTTGTTTCTAAAACTTAATCGAAAGAGCCCCCCCCTCATGGCCTTGATTTATGGACCCATATTCAATTCTTTTATGCTCATGTCAACCACTATACCCAAATGGACCTTGACTTTGCAGCAGACGGGGACCTTAGGGAGTTAAGTGCTGAAGAAGCATGGGAAACCATAGAGAATTTTTCCCATTGCCAAAAAGAGTGGGACAACCCAGTAAACATTATCCTTGAGCAAGAATTAGCAAGTTTGAGGGCTAAAGCAAAAAGATTTTTTAGGAATAAGAAGGTTTGGTTGAGATACCTAGGTGTATAACATGGGATAAGGTAGATAATCCAAGCCCACAAAGTACCTCACAAATCCTACCATCATTAGAGGAATATACACCGCCCGTGACTTACCCGGAAGTAGTAAAAGAGACTTTAGGAACCCCTATAGAGGTAGAACCTTTGGATGAAACACAACTAGAAGATTTTAGTAATCATAACCTTTCTCTTAGTTCTAGGGAAGTTCCTAGTTTTGATGAACCGAAGCCTCAACCAAAACCCTCAACTAATTTTCCATCAAAACTAGGAACTTTTGGAGCCTCAACCAAAACCCTCGCCAATTTTCCATCCTTAGATATAGATATAGGAGACGAAAGAGGCCCCAAACCAACCATCAAACCGTATAGCCCAGATAGTTTTAGGATGAAGGAAGTAAATTACTTTACCATTCATACAAAGCCTTCACCTCACATGGCATCTTTCCATCCTAAGGGTGTGTATTGCTATTATCACCCATGTATAGATGGACCTAAGAAACATTATGGATTTAAACCAAGTTTATAAAGAGAAATTGGATCTCTAGGTGTTAATTTTTCGAATTTAGAGATGAAATAAGATGATTTGAAATTGGAGTTTAAGGAAGTTTATTGTCTAGGAGAAGGACTCGAAGTACCATTACACCAAAAGAATTAGAGAAGGTTAGGATTAAAGAGGTACACCACTGGAGCATATAATTGAACAAACACTCTTTCAACATATAGCTCCTTCTCACCACAATGGCGTGTATCATTATTACCACCTGCACTTGACATCAAGTATAGGGAGATCCTCCCTTTACGCGTTAAATAAGCGTAGAGTTAGGCTCATGACTCAAACAAAAACAAACGCTTCTCAGGAGGCAACCTGAGCATATTTCATTTACTTGTGTTTTTAATTTTATGAATTGTAAGAGTGTCGTGTATTTTTAATTTTTATTATTTATTCTTATGTGTTTGATAATATGTGATCATGCTTTACTTTGTTTTTAACCTCGTCTTAATTGCAATCAAATGTATTTTGCATAAAATAAGTGTAGAGGAAAATATCTAGTTTTTAAGAACCATTTCAAACATGTAAAATAGATAATTTAATGTTAATTTACGTTGTATGTTTTTTTGATTTGTTTGTTTGAGTCATATGTTTGTACTAATCGTTTTCGTCGGTTATGCAGTAATTTTGCAAGAAAATAAGTAATATGATCTTTTTGCATAAATTTTTCTAGAAAACGAAAACGCAAAACCTCTCAGGTGTTCTTGACGAGTCATGATTATTCCTGACGGCGTCAAACTGTAGCAGTAGAGAAATCTGTGTTTTTCTTAATATTTGAAAAGTTATTTTTGTTAAATTTCTAGAATTTTTAATTTACCATATTTTTGCAGAAAACCACGATTACATTAGTACTAACATTCTATCTTTATTGCTTTCTTAGTATATTAGTTTATGATTACATGGAGTTGTATATTATTTACCCTCGATTTTATGTGAGTATAGTTGTTTCTATCTTTAATTTTCAGGTTATATTAGAAAAGGAGAGTCCGGAAGTTCTTTGGATTTTACTTGGAATTCATGGATGAAGATTTATTCAGATCATCTCGTTTCTTCTCGGATATTGAACAAACTAGTAGAGTATTAGTTTCTCTCGTCTTTTATTTATTTTCCCTTTATTAGTTTTTCGAGTATTTTTAGAATATTAGGGACAATGTTCAACTTAAGTGTATGGGGTAATAAAAGCCTTAAAAACTATTCTTTCATTTGCATTGCTTTGTCTTTAAAATGATGTGTAATATAACAAAACATAGTTTAGGACGGTAATTTTGACCCAAATTAAAAAAAATTATGGCTTATGTCGGTGAAACTGTAGTATTAGAAGCATCTCATGGATAGGAGTTATATGACTAGCACAAAAACCCTATTATTGAAAAATTCCACCCTTAAAATGTGATGTTCACCACTAGATCTTTAGGAATAAAAACAATCATCTTTAATTCTTATGAGAGTGTACCGGTAATATATTAGATTCTAGAACTTGCTTTAGCGATGCATCCTAAGACTACTAGTGAGATCGCAATCGTGTGATTAGGAGATAAGAGGCATTAGCATAACCCTTATTTTTAACCTGCATTTGTTATAGTTATGATGATCTCCTTGGTCTTATAACTACCCCACACCCTTACTTAGCACTCATTTTTAGTGCAAGATTCCCCTAGTACACCCTTATGATCCTATCTTTTTCGTTGTTCTCGTAATTTTCTGGTGGATTCCAGATTATTAATGAAGAGTATTGTTTACACCCCACTAAAACGTTACACCCAAATCGTCTTAGCCCCCTTGTATGTACTCATTTTTAGTACATTATTGTTATAACAATTGTTTAATCCTAGTTAATTATTTTCTTGATTACATGGTTTCTAGGGTCGAGTCATTTGTAGTATACACAACTTTGGGACGATTGGGAATCATGATAGTTTTTATTTTATAGAGAAATGAGGAAAAAAATTCAAATTATTACCCCTATATGTGCTTAGTATACTCTATGTTTATTGATCATTTTAATTCGGGTCATTAGTTAGTTTATTATTGAGTTATTAAAAACTCAAATGTAGGGATGTCAATATAAATCTCGAGTCTTGTATATTTTTTATCTTCAGCAGATGCCACGGCAAAAGTGTATATAAAAAAAATAAAAAAAAGAAAAATAAAAAAATAAAAAAAAATAGAAAAAAATAAAAATAAGTAAAAAATATGATAGAATATACGGACTGCCATCATGCTTATGTTTATGTCAAGGAAGAGTCAAGAAAAGAAAAGAAAGAGTTTGATGTAGAGTTGTGTACAAGTAGAGTTTTGTCGAGTCTTGGCTTAGCAATGCCTTATTACATGTTATCTTGTGACTAATTAACTTGCCACTAGTAAAATATCCCCTATTATCCCTAATCGTGTTTTCCTTACCCTAGACTTAACGTTACAGCCCTTAAAAAGCCTCTTTGATAGTAATTCCTACATGCTTACGCCAAAGCGGTAGAGGTTTTGATCCTTTATAAAACTTATGGTAATCTATATGCTATGAAAGGTAGTGAGTGTTTATTTTCTCGTTTCCTATATTGTTATAATCCATTAGACACCCGAGAGAAAGAGAGAATCCTAACACTTATGTGAGGTGCTAAACTATCTTTATTTAGTAGGTTATTTTTGTGCTTTTAATTACAAGGTTGATCCGGTTGTGCCATAAACTATCTTTATTTAGTAGGTTAAATGCCCCTGACTTTGCTATTTACTAGGTAGAAAAGCTTATTTTCTTGAGGACAAGCAAATCACAAATGTAGGGGTATTTGATGAGGTGTCATTTTATAAACTTTTTCGGGGTCATTTAACCCCCATAATCATGCAAATACGCTATATTATTGCACTAAATCCTTTGTTTTAGTGTAATTATCATTTTGGAAGCACTTGGAAGAAAAGTACGTGATTTGGGCTTAATTCGAAAAGAAACTGGACAAAAACACAACTTTTTAAGCTGCCGACTCCCATCCTTGCGCCTTCATCAAATATGCCTAAAAATGGATTTTTGGATGCAAAGTGTGATATCTGAGTGTGTGGAGACTATGTCACAAAAAGAGTTTGACGCCATCACAATTGCATAGTTTCGGCGTCACAATACGTAGTGACGGCGTCACAACTAGCTGACTGAAGAAACCCTAAGAAGATTCGACGGGTTGACGGTGTCAGAAAGCCCTAGCGATGCCGCCAAAGCCAAAAAACTATAAATACAACCCATTTGTTCTCATAATTCGTGTGGAAAACTTGAGAGAAATTTTGGTACTGTCACTTTGGATGATTTTTAAGGTTTTCTAACCCTCTTATACTTACATACTCACATGTTTAATTGAAGCGAAGTCTATCCATCTATTTAATCATTCAATATGTCTATGTGTTTGTTGGAGCAAAATGATGACTAAGATCTCCTTTGTATTTTAATAATGAAAATATATATTAGAAGATACTTAAAATCATTAATGAAAGCTTGAAAGAGAGGAACATGTCTTATATGTATGTTAGAAGATAATCAAGTGAAGAAACAAAGCCAAAAGAAGAAATCAAGTTTATATGATGACCTTAGAGGATGCTTAAGTATTTTGGCCATAACTCCTTCATCCAGACTCATATTTAGTTGATTCAAAAGGAAACAGAAAGGAAAAAGAAGATCTACGACTTGAGCAAGAAATCAATATGTGGATCATGGCGCGCTGGTCATGTGTTAGCACGTGGCCAGCGTGTCACTCACGGCATCCATTTTTACAGATGTTGTTTTGTCAGCTTTCCTCTTACCCGACACATGTGGAAACTTCAATAAAGGTATGTACATGATACTTGAGCATTTAGGAACACTCTAAATAAGGTTTAGACTTAGAATGGAGCAAAAACAAATCCTCCCATTTTTCAATAAAACACCAACTCAATTCTTTTATCAAACGCCTCTAGCCAAGGCCGAAACTTCTTTCTAAACCTACTATGAATATACTTTCAACATGCTATCAAACGAAATTATCCATTTGACCTTAATCCAGATTTATGTTGTCGTTAATCACGTAACACGTTTTACTCCCTTATTGTTCAAACCAAGTCAAAGTTCCCTTTGCGTAAACGCATCCTTTCCCATTATAGGATATGCTTTAATTAAGATGCAAAGCACTTAGCTTGTTTGTATTAAGATGATTAGTGTTTAAATCCATTGTTGATTATCATGGATTAAGTCTAAATGACTAATTGAGTTTGTGGTATTTGGAAGTTAATTAAGCTTTGGATTTTGTCACTTCTCGCACATACAAAATGTTTTACAAACTCACACATTCCTCTAGGATTCCTCAATACCACACTTCTATATCACTTTCCACTTCCACACTCCTTAATCATTTGTCAAACCCTTCTTACCCAACAAATGATTATACCTTCCACACACTCTAAACATTCCTTTCTTAAACCAACCCATAATCACATGTGCCCACTCTTTTCTCTTTTATTGCAATTTGATTATTAAACCATAATCAATCCTTTGTGAGTGTTGCTCTTAGTGGTGGATTCTGAGGGCAGAATATCATAAGGAGTAACTCTTCTTTGTGAGCGCCTATCTTAGTGCATATCGGTGGAGCTTAATCGTAATACGGTTTATAGTCCACCATAAGGATTATACTAGGAACAGTATAGGTTTCGTGAATTCACAACTGGATGTACAGAATGACTAAACCCCCCTTCCCAAACCAGTATATATCATGGTGTTTCTCTATATCTACTTATTGTTCTCATTATAAAGTAGATTAGTATACCACTTGGTTCCTTCGAGACTTGAAGTTTTGTAAACTTTAAAGAAGTCAAGAAAATCATATTCACCCCCCCCCCCTCTATGACTCTATAATTGGTATCAAAGAATTTACTCAAGTTTTCAAGCGTTAAAGCCTTTCCGAGAAGTCGTTTTAAGTTGAAAACTTTTTTTTTAAATTTGAAATCCTAACTCCGGTTTTTAAAAAAGTTGAGTAAGATCCATGGCTCAAGAGAACTATTTTGAGGGGTATTCTATGGAAAGACCACCTTTACTAGAAGCCGATGGGTTTTTCTTTTTGAAAACCCGCTTTGAGAGTTACATTAAGTCCAAAGATATTGACTTGTGGCAAGTCATTCAAAATGGTGACTTTCTTTTCAAGATGAAAGATCCAAAAATAAATATGTATATTGAAACACCATATGAAAAATTGAAAGATAATAAGAAAAGACAACTTGGGAAAAACAATGAAGCCAAGATGACTCTTTACAACGCTCTACCACGTAAAGAGTATGAATGAGCTTTTATGTGCAAACCCGCCAAGGAGGTTTGGCATACTCTCGTTATCACTCATCAAGAAAATTCACAAGTCAAGGATCACAAGATTGATCTTCTCACTCAACAATATGAGAAGTTCTCAATCTCGAATGAAGAAACTATTGATAGTGGTTTCACACACTGCAATGCTATTATTACTAGTATAAATTTTATTAGATAAAGACTATTCTAACAAGAACCATATGTGGAAGTTTCTTCGATCTCTTCTGTTAAGATGGCGGCCGAAGGTCACGCTAATTGTAGAAGCTAAGGATTTGGCGGAACTTCCTCTTGACGAGCTAATTGGCAACCTTAAGGTATATGAAATGGTCTTAAGAAACGATAGTGTAATTTCTAAGTACACTAAAGAAAAGGTTAAGTCTCTAGCTCTTAAAGCTAAAATTACTAGGGGTCAAACTAATAATGATAGTGTATGTCAAGATGGAAGTGATGAAGATGAAGACAAAGAAAAATAGCTCAACTAAAAAATGAGGAACATTTAGAAGTTATTGAAGAATGGTAATAGGTTTGAAAAAGAAAATCGCTTTGGTAATGGTGGCGATAGGTTTGATAGAGGTCGTGGTGATAGGAGCAAAGGTGTTGGAAGTTCTAGACGAGAACGTAGTTGTTATGGTTGCGGTAGAAAGAACCACTTCATTGATGATTGTCCGAGAGCGAAGGTGAAAAAGGCGTTCGTTGGTGGAGCTTGGAGTAATAGTGAAGACGGTGATCAAATCGAGAAGGGCGCAACATGTCTCACGGCGATCGGTTCGCAAAAGGTAAATCTAAACCCTTTTAAATTTGATAATAATGTTAATGAATTACAAAATAACTATAATGAACTTGTTAATATAAATTTTGAAATCACTAAAACAAACGAGCCATTAAGAGTGTTTATGTGTAAAACCGCCAAGGAGGTTTGGCATACACTCATCATCACTCACCAAGGAAATTCAAAAGTTAATAATTGCAAGATTGATCTTCTCACTCAAGAATACGAGAAGTTCTCAATCTCCAATGAAGAAACTATTTGATAGCGCCTTCATATGATTTAATGCTATTGTGACTAATCTAAAATCTTTAGATTTGGATCACTCAAGCAAGAATCACGTAAGAAAGTTTTTTCGTGCTCTACCATTGAAGTGGAGAGCCAAGGTGACGGCCATTAAAGAAGCCAAAGATTTGGCTACTATTCCTCTTGACGAGCTAATCGAAAATCTCTAGGTTATGAAATGGTCTTAGATAATGATGGCATATGATCTAAGACCACCAAAGAAAAGGTCAAATCTCTAGCTCTCAAAACTAATATTACTAGGGGTCAAACTAGTAATAATAGTACATGTAAAGACGAAAGTGATGAAGATGAAGAAATTAACTTAATGGCTAAAAACTTTAGAAAACTATCTCAAAAGGTATCAAGGTACATGACAAGTTCGACATATGAAAAGTAAAGACTAAAAGCGGAGAGAGCTCAAGATGTGAACGCGGGTGCTATAATTGCGGTGACAAGAATCACCTCGACGATAACTATCCAAAGCCCAACAACAAAGCACTCGTCGGAGTAACTTGGAGTGATAGTAAAGATGGTGACGAAACTTGAAATGATATGACATGTCTCATGGAAATTGATTCTCAAGAGGTACAACCTAATCCTTCCACTTCTAATAATGATTCAAATATTATTAATTTGCAAAAGGAGAATCAGGAACTACTAAATTTTAGCAAAGACTTTTCTAAAACATATGAAAAACTTTTGCAAGAAAAATGTGCTCTAGATATGAACATTCAAAGTTTTTTAGCAAAGTCAATGAATTCGAATTAGAAGTTAAGAAACTCGCAAGCAATAAAAAGGTGATTGAACCTTGTCAAAAGTGTGTCGAACTCACACAAGAGGTTGCCTCTTTAAAGAGCAATGTTTCCAAGCTTCAAGACGAAACATTGAATTTTTTAAAATTCAAAAAGAGTAGTATTGTTTTAGATGACATGTTAAGTTGTCAAAAGTTATCCCCAAGACAAGGAAGGTCTTGGAATTTCTAAAAATGATAAAACCACTTTCGTGAGTCCAAACAAACCAATAGTATTTGTAAAAGAAAGTCAAAAAGAAAATTCTTCAAAAAGCTTTGTTAAACCCGTAGTACCTCAAACTCACTTTGCAAACACTCAAGGTCTTCGAGCACCCATTAGAAGAATAGATACAAGACATCACTCGAGCTCACATAATGGTCTTAGATACACACGACCTTGAGTTGACCCTAGACCTTTCTTATCCACACCACATATGAGACCTTCAAACTCATATGCTCGAATACCTTCTTTTCAAAACAACCAAATGTCTTCGCATCATCAATTTAGCACTTTCCAAAGGAGAGAAAAATCCTACCCAAATCAAAGGCTAAAAACACCTTGGTGCGTTGGACCAAACTTTCAAAACGCCAATGATTTTAAAAATAATCCTTGGTCCGCGTTCTCGAGGTACGACCTACATAAACTTTGTGTTTTACTTCAAGACCTAAGAATGTTTGTTTTGGGCACTTTGTTTGCTAACCACGACGGACCCAAAAGAAAGTGGGTACCAAAACCTTGAGTTACATTAATAATTTTAGGTATGGCGTGAGCATGATTCTCTAAAGGATCATCGTATTATGAATAATGGTTGCACAAATCACAATAATGTATATAGAAGACCAATTTATTCATACCCCTTGAACCAAGATAAGCATATCATTTCTAAAAGCAAGGTCTTCAATCTAGGTAACATCCTTCTTACTTTTAAAAATTGAATTTTGTCTTGCATCTATGGTAGACAACTCAATCCTGTGGCATAGAAGACTAGGACATGCTAATATGCGATTAATTCAAAACATAGTCTCGAAAGAACTAGTAAGAAAACTACCAAAAGAAAATTTTGATAATCATTTTTGATGCATGTAAAATAGGTAAACAAGTCCATGCAAGTCACAAGCTTACAAACATGATTTTAACCACTAGAGTCTTAGAAATTTTACATATAGATTTGTTTGGTCCTTTATCTATTCAAAGCTACGGGGGTAACTTTTATACTTTGGTAATAGTAGACGATTACTCAAGATATACATAGACATCATTTCTAAAAAAATGAAGATTTTGATAAATTTAAGAAATTAGGTAAACGTCTACAAAACCTACTTGGTCATCTTGAATTGTTAAATCCAGAACGATCAGGGTAAGATTGATAATGTAAATACAAATTTGGTCTTTTTGTGACAAACACGGAATCTCTCACAACTTTTCGGCACCTCACACTCCTCAATCTAATGGGGTTGTTAAAAGGACGAACCGAACTTTGCAAGAAATGAGTCATACAATGCTAAATGAATAGTTTATCCCACAAAGATTTTGGTGTCATGCCGTAGAAACCGCCGCATACATACTTAATAGGGTGTTGATTAGGAAAACTATCAATAAGACACCATATGAGATACTTAGAGGTAGGAATCCTTCCTTAGAATACTTTAGAGTTTTCGGATGCAAATGCATTATATACAAATCATTAGAAAATCCTACTTCAAATGACTAAATCACCTATAACGGCATCTTTTAAGGTACTCGCAAACATATAAGGCATACATAGTACTAAATAAAGAGACTTTAAAAATAAAAGAATCATTTAATGTCATATTTGATGAAAGCTTACCCAAATCTACGATATAAACTTCAAGAAGATTCATTGAGTTTTTCAAAATTTAGAAGGAGTAGTAGTGTTTTGGATGACATGTTAAGTCATCAAAAATTATCCCAAGATAAAGAAAGTCTTGGATTTTCGAAAACTAAGAAAACCACTTCCGAGAGTCTAAGCAAATCAATCATGTTTGTAAAAGGGAGTCAAATAAAAAATCGCGTTTTGATGATTTGTCTAATGTCCATTCTAAACAGGTATTTACTTAAACTTGAGTCAACCGTAGACCACTCTTACCCACACCTAATTTGAAAACTTCAACCTCGTACAATTTAAGGCCTACATTTCGAAATAAACATAACTTAAACAACCGACCATCCTTTCAAAAGTGAAAGTGTTCTTACAAGAACCGAAGGTCTTCACCAAATCAACATAACTCATTTCAAATGAGAGACTACTCCTACCTAAACCAATGATTTTCTAAAACAAACGTTGGACCAAAATTTCAGAACGAATATAATTTTTAATCAAACCATTGGTCAACGTCTTCAAGGTTTAGTTTTGAGAGATTTAGTCAATTGCTTCAAGACCTAAGAATGTTTAACTTGGGAATGTTTTATGCTAACACCAATGGACCCAACAACCATTGAGGACCAAGTTTTTAAGTTATATGTTTGTTAGGTATAAGCTTGAACCGGTCTATTAGATTATGAATAGTGGTTCGTCTTTGCATATGATCAGTAGTACAAGATTATTTACTTCATATAAGGAGTAGGTGATAGTGTACACAAGTAACCTTTGAGGAAAGATCATCGGTAGATAAAGCATTAATGGTGAATCTTTAAGTCGTAAAACAAAAATCATCCATTAAAATCAAGCTAAGTCTTCCTTTTATCTTTATGAATATTTATGTGCTTTATATTTTAGATGTAAAAAATGCTACGTGAAGTTGTTTGATGCTAGGTAGCTTATTTTTGCCACAACTTCAAAGTTAGGTGAACTTAGAAGCTTAAAGACCATTAACTTAAAGTTGGACTAAACATGCATATATGTTTTATGTAGAACTTGTATAAATTTGATTGATATGAATGCATGAAAATACTTGTTAGCTTGAGAGTTGAACTTAGGAATGAAAATGAAAGTTATGTGCGGCATGCATAAATAAACTCATCTTAAATCTTAAACTAAGATAAACCGGTTAGATGATCAAAATTTTTACATTAATACATAACATCATGTGTTGTTTGCTTAATTTCTTAATACATATATGTAAGTGCTTAAATAAAAATCTTTTAGAACATATACAAATACATGAAATGCACAGTTATGTTGCTAATAAGTAGATGTTTTAAAGGATATGTCAAAAATCAACAAGGTGATAACATGAAATTTTCTCACATATTCACTTGCCTTGATGATTAACCAGTCACATTTAGCTTGTTCGCATGATTTCGTATCTTTAGGAATAAGATAGGTTTTCATAACTTGAGAATTAATGGATGACATGTGATTATATGCTTACTTGTCATAGTGATTTAATGATGATGTGAGAAATATGCTGGCATGAGAAATATGTCTTGATGTTATTTGCTTACATTCCTACTTGCCATGATGCTAGTTGATTTCATGCTTATTACTGACATGCTAATTGTTTGCATGTCAAATAAAGATTGTGCTCATAACTCTAACATATTATCTTTAATTAAAAGCTAGGTGCTCAATTGCATAATTTAAACTCACACCTTACCTACTTATGGTCGTTTGTTGGACATGCATCTTTAAAAGTTAGGGAAAATGATTTTCAAAATGAGGTCATTGAAGGAAATGTGTATGGTGCACATATTCATGTTTTTCTAGATTTAGAATAATCTAGGCATTTTATATTGTGCTTTCTTTGGATGCTATTAAGCTCTTAGAACTTGATTTGTCCGCTTAAGAATTATGTGAAAGGCATGGAAAGGATATGTTGTAGATTTTGAGGTTTACTTTACATCACATAGGTGTTATTTTGAGAGGTTGTATTTATCTAGGGGGAGAGTAATACACGGTGTCAATTACTCACTTAAGGATCCCTTCATGCCATAACTAGCAATTAGGTAGTAACTTATGCTTAGGACTCTTGTATGATTGACATAATTAAGATATTGAGTGTGATTGAGTAGTATATACATACATAATATGCCTACTCATTTTTGGGTGTAATTAGGATTGCGTTACAAAAAAGTATCTACAACCTAGATTTTTAAAAAGTCTTCTCGCCTTAGGATTATATATGAGTAAAATAATTATACTCACATTGTTGGTGCAAACATTACACAAAACTTCTAAACATAATGCACTCAAAGCTGCATTCATATCCTAGTAGGATTTTGAGTAGGCATCACGAATTAAGACTAGGCATACACGCACTTAAAAGTAATTAGATATCTATCACATCTCGCCTTGAACATCTAGGTCTTGCTTTACACTCTTAACGTTCTTGTCTGTGAAACCATGTGCTCTAACTTGAATATGTTTTATGCTTATTTGAGTATGAAATATATTGATGCATGATTGATATATTTGTCCTATGAATATCTATATGATGATGTTATGCGTATGATTACGTTCGTACTAATCTATGTTTGCAAGTATCCAAATGGTAAGCTAACCCATGTTGGACTTGAACATGTAGCGTTTGTTGCTTGTGGTATTTTTGTGTTTGTTTATTGCTAGTTATAGCCAAGAACACCTCGAAGGTAATGTTCTTAACCCATGGATCCTCGCCTTGGAACAAGGGGGAGCACGTGTAAAGATATATAATTTCTACCTTTATAAAGATATCTACCTTCAAGTGAAAAACCAAGATCCTGCCTTTATGATTTGACAAAAGGGAGAGAAGAAAGCAAAGAGCTCAATTGAAGATTTTAAGGCAAAGCATCACCAAAATTAGTTATGACAACAACATCAAAGAATATATTAAAGACAAGACAAGCAAGTTCAGGATGTAAGCCTCATCAAAGGGTTCTCGTCTTTCATGGTTCGTAGTAATTTCATTTGCTTTCGAATATATATTTTTCATCATAAAAAAGAGGAGATTGTTGGTGAAAAATAACGACTAAGATCTCCTTTGTATTTTAATGATGAAAATATATATTAGGAGACACTTAAAATTATTATCGAAAGCTTGAAAGAGAGGAACATGCCTTATATGTGCGTTAGAAGATAATCAAGTAAAGAAACAAAGCCAAAAGAAGAAATCAAGTTTATATGATGACCTTAGAGGATGCTTTAGTATTTTGGCTAGAACTCCTTCATCCGCACTCCAATTTAGTTGATTCAAAAGACCATAGAAAGGTAAAAAGAAGATCTACAAATTGAGAAATGAATCAACATGTGGATCCTGGCGTGATGGTCACACGTCAGCACGTGGCCAACGCGCCACTCATGGCATCCATTTTTACGGACGTCATTTTTTTGGCTTTCCTCTTACCTGACACATGTGGAAACTTCAATAAAGGTATGTACATGACACTTGAGCATTTAGGAACACTCCAAATGAGGTTTAGACTTAGAGAGGAGCAAAAATAAATCCTCCTATTTTTCAATAAATTGTCAACTCAATTCTTTTATCAAACACCTCTAGCCAAGGCTGAAACTTCTTTCTAAACCTAGTATGAATATACTTTCAACATGCTATCAAATGAAAGTATCCATTTGACCTTAATCTGGATTTACGTTGTCTCTAATCATGTAACGGGTTTTACTCCCTTATTAGTCAAACCAAGTCAAAGGTCACTTGGCGTAAACGCATCTTTTCCTGTTATGGGATATTCTTTACTTAAGATGCAAAGCACTTAGCTTGTTTGCATCAAGATGATTAGTGATCAAATCCATTGTTGATTATCATGGATTAAGTCTAAATTACTAATTGAGTTTGTGGTATTTGGAAGTTGATTATGCTTTGGATTTTGTCACTTCCTACACATACAAAATGTTTTACAAACGCACACATTCCTCTTGGATTCCTCAATACCACACTTCTATATCACTTCCCACATCTACACTCCTTAATCATTTGTCAAACCCTTCTTACCCAACAAATGATTATACCTTCCACACACTCTAAATATTCCTTTCTTAAACCAACCCATAATCATATGTGCCCACTCATTTCTATCTTATGGAATTGTGATTATTAAACCATAATCAATCATTTTATTACACACTTCTTCATTACCAAATCCAAGCTTAAATGTTCTTCATATTAACCTTCCCAAATAATATCCACATGGGACAATTTACATTCCCTAACACCATTGTACCTTGTGTACTTGTTTTCCCCCTACATAGGCTCCTACCTATCACATCAAAACATTCTCTACCACACATCTCCTATTCATCATCTTCCTCACACAATCAAATTTGAATTTAATACATACATACACACACTCAAAGCTTCTCCTATACACTTCTCTTCCTCACTCACATACCGTCTCATGTTTGAAGTTCAAATTACACACACACACACTTTTCTATCCTAACCCTTGATCATGCCAACTCACCAGTCCAACTTACCTCATCACTTCCTTATCTTTATCCCACATGTGTAATTTAAATTCAATTTTGAAACTCAAACAAGAGGCTCATTTCCATCACATCAACATCACATACAAGCCAACTCATATACAACTCATTCTCATGGTCCTTTCTATTTCACACATGTAGAAATTGAATTTGAAATTTAAATTTAAATTTCCCCACATAACATCCAAACTAAGATCAAGAGGCTCCTTTCCATCACATCATGACAACTCATACACAACTCATCCTCTCTTATCCAACATGTGTGTTATTGTATTTGAAATTCAAATTTCAAATCTTTCCCCCTTCAAATGGATATTTGAGTTGATTGACCTTGAGTGTAAGAATGATTGAAAAGGTAAAGCGTAAAGTACAATTAGGGTTTTAACAAGTGCGGGTATTTAAAACGCCAAAATCCTGAAGAAAACACTTTGGGAATCTGGCGCGCTGACGTGTGGGCAGCGCGCCACTCGCGAAGTGTTTTTACACTTTTAGGATTTTTGGCCTATAAATACCCACACTTGGCCTTTGTATTCCTCACCTCTTATAAACATTATTTACTCTCTTTTCTCTTCTTCTATCCTCTAAGTCTAACATCAAAGTGTTCTAATCTTCTCATTTTATTAAAGAGAACACATCTTCGCAAGAGATCCATACAAGTACTTAATCCATACTTGTGTGTTTAGTCGAGGGTCTTCTTTTTCATAACATTTCTATTAGAATCGAGTCTCTAGACTAGGTTAAGGATTGATTACTTAATCAACTTTTATATTCAATTTGGTTACAAGGGAAGTCTTGTATCTTTATGATCAAACCTAGATCATTGGGGATCTAGTTGGGGTTTGGTAAGCTTCCAAGGGGGAGTAGCTCTTCTTTGTGAGCGCCGATCTTAGTGCATATCGGTGGAGCTAAATTGTAATACAGTTTATAGTCCACCATAAGGATTATACTAGGAATAGTATAGGTGTCATGTATTAGCAACTGGACGTACGAAAGGACTAAATCCCCTTCCCGAATGAGTATATATCATGGTCTCTCTCTCTATCTACTTATTGTTCTCATTGCAAAGTAGATTAGTACACCACTCATTTCTTTCGAGACTTGAAGTTTTGTAAACTTCGAAGAAGTCACGAAAACCGTAATTACCCCCTCTATGGTTCTACAGTGTTGTTTGATTTTATGTTGTTCTTGGCTTTCTATTAACATGCTAGGCTAAATTAATTAGTGTTTGCTTATGATTGCATGAAACCTTGTTGTGATCTTTATTTTTATTGCTTATTGTTAGTGGTGTGCGTGTTAGACTCTAGAAAACTAGCTATAAGATATTACATTAGCATAGACGTCTAGGAAAATGTGATTAGGTTAGATGAAGCCTTCAGTTAGTTCTTCATAACTAAATTGTTTTTGGGTAGATTCCTTCTAAAGTATTTATTGCGCGTGATTTACTGTCGGGTGAGTGAGGTGCATTCCAGGAGCCCTTACCTAGGTGGCTGTGACAACTCGTATTTTCCAGGTCATTACTTATCTATAAACTTGAAACTCTTTACTTTGAACGTTTACATATTTATTTTTACATGAAACCGTTAAGTTAAATCGCGTAACCCGAAAAACAACTTTAAACATAAACCAACATTTTCAAGTTAATATTTTATTATTAACTTGCATTATTTTTACTATGATTATTTGTATACTAAATTTGACCTAAAACCGGAAAGTTATCCCGCGTACTTTGAAAAACATCTTCAGACGCACACCGACTTTGGATTAAGTTTAGTCTACTCATAACAAGTATTTAATGATCATCATGAACATGTTTTACCATTCATGTGTATTTGGTTTTAAAACTCTTACGTTAGTCACTTAAACTTGCAATTTTGACATTTTTATGCATGCAAAACATACCCAATACCCTTAATACCATAACTTATATACATATATACACATGAACAATTAAAATTTAAATCATATTACTTTCCCTCATACCACATGTGGCTGATTTCCAAAAGAAAAAGTAACACCAAATGCTTTTTAAATCTTGAATACCACAAACACCTATTATTTGTAACCCTTTCAAACATCACTTTCCCTCTTTGTATCCTAGGCATCCCACGCCCCTAAGGGCATATCACAAGATTCATTGGCTTAATTTAGTGTGGCAAAGTCTTGTGAGTCCATAAAAGTTATTCAACCTTTCCTATAATGCCTTACCAAAGAAACTCATATTAACTAGTTCTCCCATTTCATTCCAAAACATCAAACCTTTTACTTTTCTCTCTATCTTCCCATGGCAGAATCAGTACTGCCAAGAGGAGTATCTCAAAAATTTGTTCAAGTCTTGGTTTAAGAAGATAAATGGGCTTGGTTTGAAGCTAGGGTTCATAAGTGGAAATTTAGGGTTTTCATAAGTGTTCTTGTGTTCATTCATCATTCATCATTCTTCATCACCTTGTAAGCATCAAGAACTATTTTCCATACTCATATTTACATATATAATGCATGCCATGTTCATATTATCACTCTTATATACTTGTGGTGTTGAGAAAAGTGAAATAAGGTTAAACTATACAAACATGTTTTTATCCCAAAAACACAGCCCTATGTTTAGACATAGAAACCTAACCTAAACATTTTTCTTGGAAAAATCTTTTCATAGAAGTTTAAATACATGTATTGGGAAGTTCTCCATTGAATTTCGTAGCTTGCGAAGTTGATTTAGTATTTTTTTTTTAAATGAGTGCTATATGTTCGAGTGTCCAAAACCGACTAAAAACTATCCACCGGATTTAAAACTAAAAAAGCACCACTTTAGGGGTAGATTTTACTTTTGGTCATATTGATACATTGGTAGAAGACATCTTAACTTAAACTTAGCCGGTCAGATCGAGTCATAAGGATGAGTAACGAAGGAGATATGGTTTTTCGAAGTCGGGTAATATTTTTTGGAAATTCACAGATTTGAGTCCCGTGTATAAAACAATTAATTGTACAAATGGTTAAATATATGAGGTTTGTGGCCCATATATTTGAAAAGTAGACTAGAAAAGGATCAATCTAAACTTTTGAAACACGCGATTTCGTTAGAAAATGAGTGACTTATGGCCCGTTAAAGTTGGAACATATTATGTGAAACCTACCAGGCTCTCCGAATTTTATTTTGTGTAAACCAATACCTTAAGCGTGTTTATACTAGTAAAGGACTTGAAATATTGAAAGTAGATACATTCACCTCTGTTTAGAGAGTTTAACGGTAAAAAAAGGGTTGAAAACGAGTTAGATACGCTCAATTTAATTTAGAATTAAAACTTAATAAAACTAGTTATTAGTTTACTTCTAGTTAAAGTGTTAAAATTGTTTTCTTAACTTTTAACGTTTATAGTTTTATAAAAACCTCACTACGAGTATATATGAGTGGTATCACATTGTTTAACTCATATACATATGTATGCATTGCATTTTTCCTAAAACGACTTATTTAATTAGGTTGCGGTTAGGGTTTCGTGCATCGTTTTCCGTGCATCGTTTTTCGTGCATCATTCTCTGTGCCATTGTTTCTTATATGATTTTACATTTTGCTTCAAGTAAGTTTATATCCCCGCTTTAACTTGTTTATCACTATTTGATAAATCTCGAGTTGAAATACATTGCTTGTTTTACATTGGACGTAAGTACCTTTTTATATGATTACGAATTAGCCTAAGTAGCGATAATCCACTATGCCCAAATTATTTTGAACCATTAATTACTTTGTGTAAGCGCGAGTGTTATAAATAGATCTATTGGGATTGACATCGCCATCCGGGTATGTTACGCGCTTACTTGACCGACCGTACTGGTCAGACAAACGTATACCATGTCAGACTAGGGTGTTGTGGATTGAACACCTACTCGGGTACTTTATTTTGCATTAAATTGCATATATACTTTGTTGTAGCTTTGGTGTCATGAGCTTAGTGCAATCGTAATTACTTTTTGTGATATTGTATGTGTTACAATAGTCATACTCTTTGAAATCTTGCGGTCTAGCCTTACTTACTTACTTAAACCTATGAACTCACCAACTTTATGTTGACATTTTTAAGCATGTATTTCTCAAGTGCTTAACTTACTATGGCGCATTTCAAGTGCATGGAGTCTACATTCATTCAAGATAATATTTTCATGGATTTCATTTGCACTACTTTATCTTTCGTTGTATTTTAAACAATTCTTTTTAATTTGATGCAAACATAGGACAACTTGTTTTAACTCATTTCTTTTCATGAAACAACGAGGTTATATTTTCAACGACTCATTTAGAGATCGTTCTCTTATATCTAGTGCTTATGTATTCTGAAGGAACGCCCTCGGTTACCTATTCCGCTGCCATATATTTTGGGGGTGTTATAGTGGTCACGTAGATGCGTTTCTTACCAACTCTCAATAGGAAAAGTGAACTACTTACACATTACACTAACGAGGGTGACGGGAAATAAGTTAGAGATATCAACTAGGGAGTAGTGCATGATTAAGTGAGCATGTTTGTTTACCTATACGAGTTTCTCACCAATTTAAATTTCTTGCACTTAGTAGTAGTTAGTAGTTTAATCAAAAGTCGAGATTACTTGCTTTTATAAAATATAAAAACACAAAAATATTCCTCCCTCAACCCTTAGATCTTAGTGACATACAATTCGAACCTACCTTACAATTCCCCTAGAGAACGATCAATCCTCCCGAGTCTTGCCTAGACTACACTGCAATAATTAGGTACTCTGCCTAGGAGGATTGTAAAACTTCTTTCGGGTCTTACAATAATCCACATCAGGTAGCGCGCCAGTCACGGCATTGTTTTTGCCATTCCCTTGTTTTGGCCTATAAATATCCCCTATTGGCTAGTGTATTCCTTACCTCTTGCCATTCATTCGTTTTTCTCTTATTTCTTCTCTATATTCCTCTAAGTCCAACACACTTCTTGTGTTCTAATTTCTTTTATCATTCTTTGAAAGAACGCATCTCCCAAGAGAGCCACACAAGTACATATTCCATACTTTTGTGTTAAGTAGAGGGTCCTCTTCTTTATACCATTTCTATTAGAATTGAGTCTCTAGGTTAGGCTAGGGCTTGGTTCTTTTATCAACTATCATTAAATTTAGTTGTAAGGGAAATCTTGTACCTTTGTGGTCAAGCCTGGATCGAGTGTTGATTTGGTAGGGTTTGATACTTCCAAGAGGGAAGTTCTTTGTGTTCTTTGTGGTTAACTCGAATCACGAGTCTTTGTAGGTGGTTTCCATAAGCGGAATACCGTTGGGAGTAGCTTTTCTTTGTGAGCGTCGATCTTTGTGCATATTGGTGGAGTGAAGTTGTAACATTTTGTAATGCACCATAAGGATTATGCTAGAGTAATAGTATAGGTGTCGTAGATTCGCAACTGGACATACGGATGGTATACACCCCTATCCAGAACCAGTATTTATCGTGGTGTCTATCTCTCACTCACTCTACTTCTTGGTTGTGTTGTACATATAGTCACCACTCAGACTCTTTGAGATTGAAAGTTTTATAAACTTGAAAAAAGTAGAAAAGATCGTATTCACCCCCATCTACGGTTCTACATATAGGATAGTCAAATAAGAATTTACTAACCTGTAAGTTCATTAGGACTATAGTCATAAATATTGACCTCGTAATACCAGCAATTGGGGTGTCGTTTTCCTGTTTTAATATTTGGTTTTAAGTAATTAAGCAATATAAATAAATTACAAATTTGAATGCATCCTTGAATCATTAAACATACTTTTGGATCCACGCTTTTAGAATTGGCGGATTATCTGTTTCAACCGAGAGTTTTTCAAATATTTAGCTTGCCAACAACATCTACATATCTTGTGATTATAAAAAGACGTTATTGATATGTACGAATTGTAGGGTTCTGGTGGTATCCTGCATGGCTATGACATATGAAGCAGAAAATAAACACATAAAGCCATGCAGGCCAAAACTTTAATAGTCAGATCTACCTACACAATGGTATAACCTAATTAACACGTATAAAGGGTGTTTATAAGTACTTACTTGTAAATCTTGCTAGCGTAAGATCCTTTAATCTTTCCAGCTGCACACAACGTCTCTATTGGTGCAACATTGACTAGGATCTCCTTTATGTTTTAATGACGGAAAATAAACTTTCGCAACACTTAAAATCACAAACGATATCAAAAAAAACCACCAAACCACAACAGTGATTTTGGCGCGTTGGGAGCGCGTCAGCGCGCCACCCGTAAAATGGTTTTTGCGGTTTTTGTTCGTCGGCTTTCCTGGTACCTAACACATGTGGATCTTTCAATAAATATATGTACATGATACTTGCGCTATTAGAATCACTCAAAATGAGGTTTAGACTTAGAGAGAAGCTAAAACAAGGCCTTTCATTTTTTATAAAACATCAACTCAAAACCTTTACTAAAAATATATATTATATTTAGTCTTTTTACCTGGTTTAAGTCTGTGTGGTGGTGGGTTCAAATCTCATGAATTAGTTAGCCTAAAGAGCGGAAACTATGGTTACCAAAAAAAATATTACTAAATCACCTCTAGCCAAGGCCAAATGTCTTTTCTAAACCTAGTACATTCACACTTTAACATTCAATCAACTGAAAGTATTAATATGACCATAATCCGGATTTACGTCATCTCTAATTAGTAACGGGTTTTACTCCCTTATTGGTCAAACGAAGTCAAAGGTTACTTTGCATAAATGCATCCTTTCCTTTTATGGGAAGTGCTTTACTTGAGATGCAAAACACTTAGCTTATTTGCTTCAAGATGATTAGTGATCATGCTTATTGGTGGTTAATCAAAGATTACGTCATATTCATTAATTGAGTTTGTGTTATTTGAAAGTTGATTGTACTTTGCTTTTTATCACTTCCTGATGTGTTGTAGTGTAGGGTTGTTTTTTATATGATTTAAGTTTTAAATTTATATTTTGCCGACTCAACCAAAAACAACACTTTAACGGGCAGTCTACCCGATCGGAAGTAGTTTCGTGGTAAGTAGGGTGTCGATCATTGAGAGCGAGGTTAAATCTATCAATTTAATTAATATATTGGTTATCTAAT
>BQNB010061786.1:0-36341 GCA_026074375.1 Tanacetum coccineum
ATCCCATCATGAATATTTTAATCAATATTTCTCACAAACTCCTACCCACTACGCCGCCCCCTTTTCCTATATCTTTTAAATTTCACTTTACTCACTCCTCATCTCATATTATCGCCCATTTCACCATATCAAGTTTTTCATCTTCTTCCCCAAAATCACTGGTTACCAATCCTCATGGGATTTCCAATTGAGATTTTTACTCCCATCATGATCATAATCATCACATCACTCGTTTTGCTGGTCTACCTGATGTGTTTCTTCTCACGCGGCGATGTATCTGTCGTTTTGGCATTTTATATCTTTGTTGTATTTCCTATATTTTGCATTTTATTGTATTATGAACAAAAATATTTTGGATCTGATTGAATAGGATTTCGCGTTGCGTATTTTATTGCTTCATCATTCCCGTTATAACCATGTATTACTATGTACCCCACCTCGCATCTTGGTAACGTTCGAGGTTATTACCTGGTAAGCTTTTAGATGTATTCTGCATTTCTATTTCCATAGAAGAGTGTTTATTGGTCGCGAAGGAAAGGAAATTTTGACTGACAAAATGTCGAATAGTGAAAGGAAGGGTTGATTTTGATAGGGATCACTGTTTCTTATCTGAAACATGATATGTGGGTCTTTCGAAATGATCCTTCAAGTTTCATAGTGTTCATCGGAAATAGTTTCCCTATCTCCGTTTCCTGAGCACATGATTGTATTCTTCGTTTGTTGGGCAATGGGTATACTTGTTTTGTACTTAGCAGTAATTTCGATAGCATCATTTTATTGGCGTATTAAGATGTTTGTCATACGACTTTAAAAATATCAACTATATGGTTTCTCCTATACTGGGTAAATGTATTCAGAAAACATTTTAGGACAGAATTGTTATTTCATTTATTATTTTATGAAAGTAAAGTACAAGTCCTCATCAATTTCTCTGCTTAGATGTCTCTTCGTAAACTGGGATACAATGTTATAGCAAGTCTGGCTATTTTGCTTATAGGCCTAGGCGGGCTAGAATTTTCTGAATTTGTTCATGATCCTCAGCACGTCTGTTCTCGGCATCATCTGCCCTTATCTGTAATATTGAGATCTCATTCTCTGCAGCAGCGAGAGAATCCTGCAATTCGGATATTAGAAGCTCTTTGTCTTCGGTGTCTGCATGAAGAGTGTCAATTTCCACCTCTATGTCCTCTAGTCTGGCCGTCACATCTTCTGGGTTGAGTTCTGATGTCTCGGATGCTGGTTTACCGTCAGAAAAAGTAGTGGCATCTGGGTAAAATGGCGATGATGGTGATCTACTTCTCTTTCGAGAGGGTCCAGGTGCTGGTGATATTAGTATAGGAACACTGTGGTTATTTATTTCTTGGGAGAGTTCACAACCTGTAGCAGGGGTCAAAGTTAATTCTAGTCCAGGTAGTTGGGTTGCCTGAGGGGTTGGTGAGTCAAGTCTTCTTGGAATGGAGTGTCTCGTGGCGGCTTCCTGCTCTAGGGAGTTGTCAGGCACGTTGCTGGAAAGTGATTGAGACATTCCTCGAATACCACTGCATACGACAAAATGGAGTTTCTACTTCTCATATTCCATATTTAGGGTAGAGATTACCTTATGGGTGCCATCTATTTTTTTTGAGATAAGATTCATTGTATGCTTTGAATGGTTATGCGCTCTAGTTTAGGGTAGGGATTTCTAGAGGATATGTCTAGGAGTGTTGGATTCAAGCATTGATATGTTTCTTGTTAGGAAGGTCATTCAAAATTATTAGTCGCATCCTTATTTTAAGACCTAAGCTGGCGACTGGAAAGTGGGGTAGGATTCCGGACAATAGATACATATCGGTATGGTTTAATTTTTATTCTTGACTCAGGGGCTGGTGTAAACCTTTATGTCTTAAATTTCTTTCCGTAGTTTTTGACTGCTAATCGCGACAATTGTCTCTTACTTTTACCGGGCGTGTTTTTAATTTCTTCCCATTATAAGTTTGTTGTTCACGTTTCCCGACGACGTGACATTCGTCAATTATTGGTGTATTCAAGCGATGCATGCTTTTTGGTAGATTTTTGTATACTTTGAAATACTTTTAAGTGTATACCGACTTAGTAGATAGTAGTATATGTGTTTCACAGAGGTCGCTAATAGGAATCCTCGCGTAGTGAAGTAGTGAGTGGGTGATTAGCAAGGTATCCGAAGTGTTTATGTAGGTAACTCTCATAAAATGAGATAGTAAGGACATAATTACTAATAAAATCCATAATATTATGTAAGTGACTCTTCGTAGTGCAATATTGGTTATAAGGTTAATTATTTGGTGAGAGTCATGGTATCTTACTTGCACTAGGATGATACAAATGCGTAATCCACAAGATGTGTTATTCCAAGATGGTGAATGATAATGTGTAGTCTAATGAAACATGTTTTCCATGACGGACAAGTGGTAATTTAGTTATTTAATGATATCGTGCCAAGCAGTTGTTAACTTAGGAAGTAGATAGTAATAGATAATGCGTATGCTATTCTGATATGTCCTTAAGAGCCAGTCATAGTCTAGAGTTACTAATGCAACCTAGTTCTCTATAACCAAGTGGCTCTGATACCAATCTGTCACACCCCCAAATCTCACTGCAGCGGAAGACTGGATTTGGGATTGTGACTTCATGGCGTGAAGAGGACTTGATACGAGAGATAGACCTCTACATGCCAATATACCAATGCAGACTCCTTATATTTCGTAAGATAGAGTACCTGAGAAAAACATTGCTAAAATGTCAACATAAAGTTGGTGAGTTCATAGGTTTGTTGTTTGATAATAGTGATGAACCACAAGATTTAATACCATAGTATGAAATATAGGGATCCTATATATCACAATGAAAAGTATTTACTATTGTCTAAGCTCATGACACCGAAGCGTTAACATGTACCATCGTAGATAAGCCCGTGCAGATGTTCAACCCGCAACATCCATAACTGACTCAAATGAAACTGTGTTTGCTTGACTAATGTCAGTCCAAGACAAACAGGGATGTCAATCCCGATAGATCTATCCATAACATTCGCGCTTACAAGTAATTAACGGTTCATGATAAAGTGGGCAACATAGTAAGTTGGGTTGGGTAGGGACTTAGACCCAATAGTAAATCAGCAATTGTACTTGTGTTCAACTGTTAAAAATAAGCAATGTTCTCACCCCAAAAGATGATCTAAAACAGAAAAGTAGGGGCTATGAAAACTCACCTTGTTAATTAATCGTCTGGAATTGATAATGGATCAATGCACGTCAAATAGTGACTCGGTCAACCACCTAAGTAATTATGACAATTCTGAGTTTGCATTCTAAAGGCTCAATGTATAAATTGAATTATTCACATGATCTTCCTAACGATGTGATATCGTCACATATGTGGCAGTGTTTTATGTTTTCAAAATGTTTGTAAGACCGTTGGCTCTGGGGATGATACATGACTTTACACTTATAAGTATACATACATAAATTGATAAAATCATGCGTCGTAACTTATATTTATAAGTTCATGCGATTTATATCTTAGGAAAATATAATCATTATTGTAGAATTTTCAGGTTTATATATTACGGCTCGCTCGACTCGTTTAAATTTCTTATCTAGAAATATATATTTTTAGTCCCTTGACTTTCCCAAATAATAATATATATGCAACTTTTATGTTTTACATTCTTTTATTCTTATAACATTTCATGTTTAAAACCCGAATAAGCTTTAAAAATATTTTTAGCGTTAAATAAGTTTTACAAACCGTGTTAGATTTATTTACCCGTTTAAAACTTGGTTTTGTTGCTACCCATTTCTAAGTCATCAAAAAGTGTTATTTAAGTTTTCTAATTTCGAAATAACCATTTTGCTCGTTAAATAATTTCCTAACTCTTTCGGATTTAACAGGAACGACTCGAGGCTCGAATAACATGCACGTTTCCATGCTTCTCTAAGTCTAAAGTTTACAACATCTAAATATCATGCAAGTTGTTAAATATCACATGTATATCTCTATAAAATATTACCCACATGGCCACTGTTTTCCTTTCCCTTTTCTGATTTATGTCGAGCACAAATAGTGGACTCAGGGCCACTGTTGTGGCTGCTATTCGTCCCCATATAAGTCATATCTTACCTATCTAATGCCTTCATTTCAACATGTATGTTCTCGGTATATATATATTATCACAGGTTCGTTTTATTGTCGAGGCTCAAGAACGTTGCCACGCCCCTTGAGCAGCATAACAGCCGCGACAGGCAACAACGTGCAGTGGGGGTGCGTTCCGAGTAGAAGTCGTTTGTCAAGCGTTAAGGGTTCTTGGTGCGAACCACGAGCTCGACTGCTCAGGTTCTTTTAGGGAGTGTGACGTGCCTACAGGGAGCCAAAGGCTCGCTGTGTAAGATTCATGAAAACTATGATCCGGTGGTCTTGGTGAGTCAAACCACATGATAGCCATTTTTGTGAGAGAAAGTAGTGAGATGGAAGATGAAGTTGATATTAGATGGAAAATGAATGAAAGATACAAATTACTCCACCCCTCTATGGAAGCCATAGAGGGGTATTTATACCACCACACATTACATAGGAATCATATAATGACAACACTAGTCCCTATGTGTGGTGATATGGTAAACTATGGTAATTCTGTAATGTCGTCATGTAAAAGTGAATTCCCAACAATCTTCCCCCACGGGATGATATACAGAATTACTTACAATAATTTCCTAACAAGTACATAATGATTAAGAACAAGAACTTCCATGAAGCTTCATATGCTGATGACGTCTTCTGTGGTGTTTGACTTCAAGTCTGCACTCCAACATGAATCATCTTTGTAGTACTTTGTAGAAGAAATACTGTAATAGGCACGAGCTAGGTAACCCATACACTTCTGGTTAAGGAGAAGCTTCTGAATTAGCTTCCCCCTAATTCGTGCCGCATATTCTTGATTTAGAAGCTTTCAAAGCTTCCCCCCAAACTAGCAATCCTCTCTTGAGCAGTTTCAAAGCTTACTTACAAGCTTAGAATAATTAAGTGCACAGCGGAACTGGTAGGATACCACATCAAATATTACTGCTCCTTTAAGAATAAGCTTAGTGATTGATCGTTTGGGGTAAGCATTAACTGGATCAGCAACGTATCTTCTCACGCTTGAATAATTCTTCTCACACCGCTTCCCCCTGGAAATTCAAATAATGCATACAAAAGTTCTCAAGGTATCACTTCCCCCATTTGTCTGAAGAAATGCACCCAAAAGCCATAGTTTAAAGCGCTGATATTCTCTGCGGTTAGGACATTTGTCTTCCCGGCATGGCCTAACTTTAAAAAATTCAAGAAAGATGCTCCATGTCAAGCTTTCAAGAACAAGAAGGGCAAAGGCTCAAGGGTGAATCTTCTCCTTCCCCCTTGCTGGTTTCGACATGTCGGAATCAGCAACACCTTGGACGCGCATTTACTTGAGTACTTGTGTGAGGAATAAATTAGCTCAGATCTAACCCGTGAGAATCAATTGCTGATCAAATCTCTACTCATAACCTCTCTCTGGCTATCATTTGAACAAAAAAATCATAAAATCAAAATATGTAAGACATAAGAGTTTTAGATGACCTTAATATGATGTATGGTGAAGAACAACAAGAGCTAAACCCATGATTAAGACAACTAAACCCTAACCTGCAAGACTTGAAAACCCTAGATTCCAAAGAAACCCTAATCTTGCTTTTCCTTTGTATGACACTTGTAAACCTCAAACCAAACCTTCAAATCACCATAGGTTATCTTAGATATCATGTAGGAATGTATGTAAATGTGTAAATAACATTCAGTATGGATTGTGTGTGCTTTTGTTTGAGCCGTGGGTTTGAGGGACAAAGGAGAGGATTTTTTTGTTTCACCTTAAGAAAATGAGTTATGTATGTGTGTCTTTAACTAACTAGTGCAAGACTTATATGACCAGTAAGGACTAGTCAAAGAATGCATTAAAAAAAAGTCTTGGGATAATAGGAAGTAAACTTGGAAGTCTTGGTAAAAAAACAATGAAAGTATGGCTAAGGTTTAATGGCAAGTGATTGACAAAAGACCAAGTCTATAGTTTTTAGTGATATTTCAATGATGTTAAACATCCAAATCTGGTTTATGCATGTATTTATATAAGTATATTTTTGTTATTTTTAGGTATTGGGGTATAAATTGGTAATTTGAAGAACGTAAAAAAGTTTAGGTGTTCCGGGTATGCTAAACGTATTTTATAGCGAAACGTAAACAATTTACCGTAACCACTAAATAAAATAAACAAAGTTAATAATTAGACCTTAAAACAATTACTATAACAACTTGCTTGATGTAAACATTTAATTGTTTGATGCCCGTTTACATTGAACGATCATTTTTAGCTTACGCGATTTAACTTAACGATTACGATTAAAAGCAAACGCGTACAATACTAAAAATACATAGTGAATTTATTGACGTCGTAAATGACCCTAAAAACGGGTGTTATAGTCTCCCCCCGTTAAGTGAGCCTTGTCCTCAAGGCTTAAGACGCGGCACTTGACACCGGTGCGGTCTTTGTGAAGAGATGTGGATATTTCTTTCGAAATTGATCCTCGCGTTCCTATATAAACTCAGGGCCTCGCCTAGAGTTCCATCAAACCTTGACAATTGGGATACGGCTTTGTTTCAATCGTTTAATTTCATGATCCATGATTTCTACTGGTCCTCGATAAAATGAAGCTTGTCATTAATATGAAGTCCATTCCGATGGTAACGTCTTATGTTATCGATGGCATGGGCAACTTTTTTCAGGTTGGATACATGAAACGTATTGTGAACGTTGCTTGACTCTTGAGAAAGCTCAAGCTGTTAAGAACGGCACCAACCTTTTCCAACACCTTTGAATGGTCTCGACATACCTAGGGTTGAACTTCCCCTATTTGCCAAAACGTACCACCCTATACCAAGGCAAAACCTTAAGTATAACACTAATCCCAAATGAATTCTACATTTGCTTACCTTTAAATCGGCGTAACCTTTTGTCTAATCATGTGCGTCTTGTATTATTGCTTGATATGGACAATCTTCTCGGGTCGTCTCTTGAATATTTTCTGGACCGAGAGTTAAACATCTCTAACAACGTCCAACACACAGGTGAACGCCATTTTTTGACCGAAAGTACTTCAAATGGAGTAGCCTTGATGCTATAGCGTGATAGCCTATTGATTATATGAAAACTCTACCTGACCGAAAACTTGGCAATTGTTAACCCAACCCTTTCCCAAAGTCGATCACCCAAAGTAACGCAGCATATCCCTCAGAGAGTTGAATAGTCCTCTATATTGTTCGTTAAGTTTATGGGATGCAACCAATTCTCCATATCCAGGCTAGTACCCAAATCCTTCTAAAGTGACCTCCAGAAATTTGATACGAACCTAGGGTCATGATCATAAATGATTAAGATGGGTATTCCATGCCTCGTGACTACCTCTTTTAGGTACATTCTTGCCAGTTTCTCCATGAGATCAGTTTCCCTCATTGGTCAAAGATGGCAAGAACATTAGTAAGTCGGTCAACAATCATCCCAAATGGTGTCATAACCTTGTGACGACTTAGGAAGCTTCGTGACAAAATCCATAATGGTATTGCCCAATCTTCCATTGAGGTAATCTCTGGGGCTCCGGGTTGCGCACCAACAAACCCAATGCCTTTGATGTTCAACCTTGACCTTAGCACATGTCAAAACATTTGCTAACATAGGTGGCGATGTCGGCCTTCATATTGGGCCATTAATATAGTTTCTTCATGTCCTGATGCATCTTGTCAGAACCCGGATAGATAGAGTATTTTGACTTGTGGGACTCATATATAATCACAGTCCTCAAATTACCATATCATGGCAACCAACTCCTGCAATTCAACATAGTGTTCCATCTGCATGGGGATCCAAGCTTCTCCTTTGGAATATCCCTTCCTGATCAACCTCTTACTTTTTTGTTCTTGATGATCTCTCGGTTTCTGCTATTTGTCTGAGCATTCAAGATTTTTCTGGGAAGATCCAAGCCAATAGTCATGACTAAGGCTCGAACTCTTAATGGTTGCTCTCGTTCTTTCCTGCTCAAAGCGTCAGCAACGACATTTGCTTTCCCTGGGTGATAACGAATCTCACAGCCTAATCACTAAGCAACTCTAACCAACGACGTTGCCTCATGTCCAACAACTCTTTCTGATGTAAGAAATTTGGTTGTAAATTCTTGTGATTATGAACACCGTACCCTAGTTCTGTAACGAAAATGCCTCTAAATAATCGAATAGAGCAAACACCACTGCACCAAGTTCCAAATCATGAGTCGTATAGTTCTTCTCATGAATTTTTTTATTGGCGTGATGCATAAGCAATCACCTTCTCTCTTTGCATCAACACATTGCCTAAACCTTTGATCAAAGCATCGCAGTATAACGATAAAATCTTTGCTTCCTTCACGTAAAGCCAGGATTGGTGCACTACACAACTTCTGCTTAATCAGTTGAAACGCTGCTTCTGCCTTGTCACCCTAATCAAACTTAACTCTTTTCTGAGTAATCTTGGTCATTGACCTGGCAATCTTCGAAAATCCTTCGATGAATTTTTGGTAATACCTAGCAAGACCTAAAGATTGACGAATCTCTGTTGGTGTTTTAGGAGATGCCCTAATATTTTATGAATTCGATCTTGGCGGGATCTACGTGAATGCCTTGACTATCAATTACGTGACCAAGGAACTGTACTTTGGGAATCCAAAATTTACACTTAGAAAAATTTGGCATACAATTCCTCCTTCTCAAGCAATTCCAGAATTGCCTTAAGTTGTTCTTCGTGTTCCTTCTTGCTCTTTGAAAAATTAATATATAGTCGACACTAAAAGACATCAAAAACTTATCCAAATATGTTTCACACCGAAATTCATGATGTCCATAAATACCGCCATGGTTGTTTGTCAAACCAACAGCATGACTTGAAATTCATAATGACCATATGGAGTTATCTGAAGGCGGTTCCTTGAATGTCAGCTTCACAGACCCCTAGTTATGTATTAGCCCTACCTCAGGTCAATCTTCGAGTAAAACATTTTCGACCCTTGAAGTTGATCGAACAAATCATAAATTATCGGGAGCGGATAACGGTTCTTCACCGTCAGCTTATTTAATTCTCGGTAATCGATGCACCTCCAGAATAGTGTTGATGAAGAGGTGTAAATGCTCATCTTAATCCTCCTAATACGTGCTAAGTCAATTTGTTTATCTGAAGGTACACTTTCAGTTGGTAACAATGTCTCAATCCATATGAACTTTAAAACTTGCCGACGGTTTTGTCCAAAGGGTGACAACTGATAACGCTTCGCCTTTTTTGGGCCATAATTTGTATAAAATGATTTCGACTTTATATAGTAAAGTGGTGTTGGTAATTTGTTTTTTTATACGTGAACAGTAACTGATAGGTGTAAAATACACATATCCGTTAAACAATGTCATCCACATATAATAGAAGATAAGCAATGTCGGAACCGCGATGAAATACAAATAGGGACGCGTCAGTTTTGCTGTGCTGAAAACCGACACGTGTAATGAAGCTAGTGAACCGCTGAAACCATGCTCTGGGGGCTTGCTTAAGCCCATACAACGAACGCTGGAGATGACAAACATAATCAGGGTGAGTAGTATCCACAAAACCAGGTGGCTGATGCATATAGACTGTCTCAGATAACTGGCCATGAAGAAAAGCATTCTTCACATCGAGCTGATGAATGGGCCAATCACGGGATACAGCAAGACTTAAGACAGTACGAATCGTAGCCGGTTTGACAACCGGACTAAAAGTCTCATCACAATCAATACCCTGCTGTTGACTACGACCATTCGCAACCAACCGAGCTTTATACCTACTTAAAGAACCGTCCGCATTATACTTATGCCTGAAAAGCCACATAGAACGAACAACATTTACATTAGTTGGACGAGGCACAAGGACCCACGTTCCGTTAGAAATCAAAGCATTATATTCATCTACCATAGCCTTATTCCAATGAGGGTCACGAAGAGCATGTATGTGAGAGCGAGGAATTGGTGAGGTAGTGGTGATATGGCAATTCATACGTTCAAGAGGTTTAGATATTCCGGCTTTCGCACGTGTGACCATATGGTGAGTGTTGGTGTTGGACATGGCTGCGTGGGTTTGGGTGGCGGTGACAGGGATTGGAGTAGTTGGCAATGGGTTGGACGCGTGGGATGGGCTTGGTGGTTCAGGTGTATGGGCTGGTGAGGGTGAACGCGTGGTTGTTGTGGTTGGGCCGCTAGTATGAGGTAATGGATTGATGGGAATTTGTTGTTGGGCTACGGTGAAGTGGGCTGGAATGGAAGTAGTGGTAGTGTCGTTGAGGTGAGGAGGTGTGACAATTGGTTCAACAATAGGTGGCGTTGGGTTTTGTATTTGTATGTTAGGTGGAGGGGAAGATGCATGTGTGTTTAGCATGGGTGGAATGGGATTGTGAGGTGTAAGCAAAAAGTCGTATGAAGGTGGGGTATCTGGTGTCATAGAGCCAAATGGAAATTGCTCTTCATCAAAGTTGACGTGACGGGAAATAATGATTTTGTTGGTAGAGAGGTCAAGGCACCGATACCCACGGTGTAGAGCCGGGTAGCCCAAAAATACACAAGCCGTGGATCGGGGTTGAAGTTTGTGATCAAAGAAAATGTGAGGAAAGCAAAGACAGCCAAACACACGTAAGTGATCATAGGTTGGTGGTTTATTGTAAAGCTTAGTAAATGGGATTTCATTATTAATAGCACTAGATGGAAGTATATTTAGTAGATGGGCGGCCATGTTGAGGGCTTCCACCCAATACGAGGGTGGTATGTGTGCTTGAAAGAGCAATGTACGGGTAATGTTGTTAAGGGTACGTAACATCCGTTCCGATTTCCCATTTTGTTGGGAGGTTTTGGGACAAGAGAACCGAAACTGGATGCCATGTTGCCGAAAAAGGGTGTGGAAGCGAGTGTTGTCAAATTCGCCGCCATGGTCACACTGCAAGGCCTTAATATCTACATTAAATTGTTGGTTAACGTATGCACGAAAAGTAACAAAGGTATCAAATAAATCTGATTTATGAAGTAGAGGATACACCCAAACATAATGAGAGAAATGATCCAAAAAGATAGCATAGTATTTAATACCACTTTCACTTGATATAGGGGATGTCCACAAATCAGAGTGAACAATGTCAAACACAGACGCAACATGCGAAACAGAACTGTAAAAAGGAAGCTTGGTATGTTTACCTAATTGACAAGCATGACACAAAGCGGACAACTTTGATTTATTACAGGAAATAAAATGAGAGGACTCTAAACGACGGAGCACATCGTCACTTGGGTGTCCAAGTCGTCTATGCCACGTAGTAGGACTCAAAGTAATCAAAGCAAAGGTCGAAGTGGTGGATGGTTGTTGAGTGACAGGGTAGAGATCGCCGGTACTATCACAACGGAGCAGAAGCCGACGGGTCTGGTAATCCTTCACAGAAAAACCATAAGCATCGAAATCAACAGACACATTATTATCACGAGTAAATTGACGAACAGAAATCAAATTTTTGATGATATTAGGTGTAACAAGGACATGATGAAGGTGAAGGGGTTTGTGTAGCGTGTGCAAAAGACTATGGCCCGTGTGAGTCACAGGTATAGGTTGGCCATTGCCAACAAATACAGATTTATACATGCTTGGATTGCTAAAGGACGTGAGCATACCTGTGTTCTCGGCAAGGTGAGAGGATGCCCCAGTATCCATATTCCAAGCGGGTTCTTGAAGTGTCATTGTCTGAAATGCATGAGGTAGCATAGTGGCCTGATGTGATGCTTGCGGTGGAGCAATAGGCTTCATATTGGGGCTGCCGAAACCTGGTGGGCCACTCAGCCCGTATTGAAGTTGTTGGGCCGGCTGAAATTGTTGGGCTGACTGAAACTGATGGGCCTGCAAGGGATGTTGGGCCGGCTGAAAAGGACCGTGAGTGGAGGTCAGGTGGGCTTGGGGTGATGGCACATAAGGGTTGTAAACTCCTGGCCCAGTATTAAAGAAAAGATAGCCCATGTTAGTTGGACCACCTGTGTAAGTAGGCTGCACATTAGAGGCCACGTAGGGCATTCCAGAGGGTAGATTTTGAGTCTGGACAGTTGGCTTTTGTGACTCATTATTATGGCTTGGTGTAGTATGACATTTGAGGAATAGTAGCTGCCCTACTTTGAGGAGCAAGAAGAAACATTCGAAGGTCTTGGTCTAAGATCATTTGCCCCATGCACGAATTTACAACGTGCACCATACGTGCACGAGCCCCGCTGAAAATTCCGACACACATCCAAACCCGAAGTGCTCATAGTACGCATTTTATTAGCATTAGAAGTAGACGCAACGAGCACCGTGGGAGAAGATGAAGTGTTATGAAAACTAGAATTACCATGTGAGGGAATTAGACATGTCGCTTCTCAAGTAGCATCAAAGACCACACTCATTTCAAACGTGGGTGCTTTTTCGCGGGGAACGACGAATCAAACGAGCGGCATCGGATCTTGCTACGAACCCCATTAATGGCATAGGTTACAAGGACTAGTGTCTTTATCGGGGTATTCAAGATTGCGCAAGGCGAGTCGGCTTTGGACTTTAGTTGTTGGAAACAACAAAAAAAAAAAAGGGGTTTTCACAGTGATGGATAAGTTCGCCAATCGCAATGTTGCGGATTTTTCTCATTGTCGAGTTGTGTGATGCGGGCATCCTTATTGTCATGGAAGAGATCCTTTCAAAACGTTCCCATCATGGGCGGTTAGAAGCAACAATCATCAATCCATCTCACAAGTTTGGAGAGTGGTCGCATAGATCCACATGACGACTAAGAGAGTAAGTTGGTGTCATGTTAGTGGATCGACGTGGAGGTTGGCTGTCGTTGATCGGGGACGGCAAGATGGAGATGAACTTCATAGGTCTTATAGAAATCGTTGGAAACAACGAGCTCCAAGAGTTATAATTAATTTATCAACGTCAAGCGGGTGTGGGTTATACATGCCTTGATACCTGCAATGGAATAGGCTTTATCAATTGGTGGCTTTGGCGGTGTTGGCGTATCTCGTGCCATGAGGCTATGGCAAAGGAGAAAACAAGCAGCAAATAAAAAGAAGCAACTGTGATGCGAAAAAAAAAATTGTATTAGGGTTTATGAGAGGATCTTTTTGGGAGGCTGTGATACCATGTAAAATAACAAAGATATATATTATTGATTGTGTTTTTGTGATTACATAATGAAGATTGGCTATGTATTTATACTAAATACATAGCTTAATAAGTAAGCAATGCAAACCCTAAAACATAATGGACCCAAACCCACAATTAGGTTTGGGCCGAATAAGTCAACCGTCAACGGTCAACAGTCAACGGTCAACGGTCAACAGTCAACGGTCAAACTAACATAACTTAGCCATCTAATACTCCCCCGCAGTTTGAACGGCAGACTTTCGAACGGACAAACTGGAACATATGTTGAAAGCCGCTTCTTCTTTTCTTCTATCATCTTCATCTTCTTTGTTGTTTCTTTTAGCGGAAGCATAATTGTATTTCGCGGCATAGTGGTTCATTGCTTGCGGCTTCCTCCTTTGCGTGACGATTTTTTTTTTACGTCATGGCTTGCTTTGCCTTTAGGTGGGAGCGACAAATTTGCAACCAACTATTTTTGAAAACTACAATGATCTCCGTTTGTAAAACGTAGAGTAAGAGACAAAAGATTGATGGCTATATCAATATAATATGGGATTTAGATCTTAGATTAAGGCTTATTCAGTTGTTTAATCATGATTATTAAGTTTGTTTTAAGCTAGTTTTTATCTGGTATTAGTTTTTGTGCATCAAATTTCTCTTAAAAAGCTTTTCTAAATCCTGTCAAAATGGTAAAGGGGTGTTTGGTTTAGTGCAGTCTCAAAATTGCACTAGCAGTACTAACCTAAGTTAGTACTGCTGAACCTTTACACTACCAGTACTAACTAAAAAGTTAGTACTGCCTTCACAAGTTAGTACTGTTAGCTTTAATTTCAGTAGGATTAAGTTTAGCTTTAGCTTATTAAGAATTTAGTTTTAGTTTTCATTATTTAGCTTATTTCATTGCTTATTTTCAAAAATCAAATTGCATCAGCAGTACTTTCCAGTGAAAGTACTGCTGAATATTTACACTACCAGTACTAACCTCAGTTAGTACTGCTGTGTTCTCAGCTTAATTTAGTTAAGTAATTTTAAGTTTTAGCTTATCAAATTCAGTAGGATTTAAGTTTTCATATAGCTTAATTTAGTTTAAGTCTTAAATTTTGTTTTCTAGCTTATTATCTTAGCTTAATTTGCTGTCAAAAAGTCTTATAAAAACCTGAAAAATCCAAAAACAGTACTTAGAATCTTTAGGATTTAAATTTGATAATTCAGCTTTTAAGTCTAGATTTTATAGCTTATTTAGATGGATAATAAGTAGTTTAAGTTGTCTTTCAAGTTTCAAAGTCTAGTTCAGCTTATTTAGTTCTCTAGCTTATTTGAAGTTTGTGTTTCTTTGCTTATTTCCTGAGTTTGCTTATTTCATGATCAATTTCAGTAGCTCAAAAGTAGTTTAAGCTTTAATTTCTTTGCATATTTAGATTAAGCATATCATAAGCTTTCTAGATCACTTTTCCTTTTTAGAATTAAGCTTAATTTGAGCATTTTATGGCTGTTTAAGTAGAAGTAAGCTCAAAACCTCACTTTCTGTAATCAGTTTAGAAATAAGCTCTTCCTGAGCTTATTTGAGATTTTCAGCCCTAGTAGCTTTTATTAATTTTGTTCCCCTTAGTTTCTTTTACAACTTTGCTTCTTTGAGTTTTTCATAATAAGCACTTTTCAAATTTCACCTTAATTCGGGACTTAGTTTGTTGTCGGGGTATATTCTTAGGGTAGGAATTGTAACTTTTCAATTTAATTGTTTACTAAGTCAGCCCCTCCGTTAGTTAGTAGTTTTACCCGTTAATCCTTTTCCTTTTTGCACTTTTAGTCTTTAAGATTTTATTCTAGTTAGTTTAAGTTTTAATTGTTCAATTAAATTTTGTTTTTAGTTTCTTTCCATAATCAAATATCTTTGCTTCATTCAAATCAGGATCCGAACTTAAAACGTGGTCACGACCGGGGTGATCATACTTACCGGTTTGACATACGTATTATATATTATATTATATACTAATTTTTAGAGAGGGTATGTTATCAAGGGCGACATAAGTGTGTCGATGAATTTTCTTAATTACTCTTAGAATTATATTATTTTGTGATATATTTTGCTGCAATCAGTTTTTGGCGCCGCTGCCGGGGATTAGTGTTTACGATTCCTTCGTTTTGTGTTTGTTGATTTGGTTTGAAGATCCTTTCGTCCTCGAAAGTTTCATTCTTGTTTTAAAATTCAAAAGTAAAAAATCATAAAATATAAAAAAGTAAAAAATATTTTCCTTTTCTTTTTAGTATAAGTAAAAGATTAAAAAATTAGAAAAATCAAAAACATAAAAAAATTGTCATTCTGATATTCCTCATGTCGTTGACCAGCTTGTGAAAGCGAACATAGTACTCATTGATGTTTTCACCTGGAAGCATCTTGAACCTCTCAAACTCATCGTACAACTGAGATTCTCTGTCTTCTTTTGTGAGCTCAGAACCTGCAAGAAGCATTTTGACGTTGTCCCAAATTGCTTTTGCTTCAATGTTGTGATTGATGAGCTTGTAGATATCTTTGGGTAATCCTTGAAGCACAATATTGGTGGCACGGACATCTGCATCGTACCGTTTCTTCTCCGTGTCACTGAGATCCTCATATGTACGAGGCCTTTCTGGTCCAAGAAGGACACCTCCCTCAGGGGTAGTTCCGAGTGTATCCCTTGTGGTTCCAAGCTCAAATGGTCCTTGATCAATCGACTGAAGAATTTGCAATCCATTTTCCTTTCCTCTACAATACAATCGGATTCGTTGTGACCATGATTCGTAATCAGTCCTATCGAGCATAGGAGGGCGGGTATCGAAACCGGCCGCTTGAATATCATCTGAATTACTAGACATGGTTGATTACTTGTATTATGATAAACTTTGGATCGGTACAATGATTAGTGATTGTATGTTAAAAGTGGTGTATGATTGTTAGATTAGGTGATATGTTGTTTGTTTGTGATTTGGTTTGGTTTAATTAAGTCTACGAGATGTATTACACAAGTCTCCGTCAGGAAATTTTAGACAAAACGCAGTGATGTGTCCTAGACAAAACGCAGTCAAGAGTCTTAGACAAAACGCAGTGAAGAAAAAATTTTGCCAGAAATTCTTTCCACCAAAACGCAATAATGGTCTTCAACTTGGGACAAAACGCAGTAAGTAGGAGACAAAACGCAGTGAAGTGTCTTAGGCAAAACGCAATCAACCCTTGAGACAAAACGCAATCAAGGTTATAATTGGGCAGAGTTTCTCTTAGTCAAAACGCAATGAGGGTCTTCAACTTGAGACAAAACGCAGAGCCAAATCTCAACCTTCAATAACCAAAACGCAGAGGCAAATCGCAGAACCAAAACGCAACCCCTAATAAGACAAACCGCAGTACTGTTGTACTTTACAAGACGACAAAACGTAGTGTACTTTTATGACAAAACGCAGGAAGCAAAACGCAACCAAGAACTTGACAGTGAGACAAAATGCAATCAAGAAAAATACGAACTTTTTTACCTAAAATCACCCTTTTGAACGTTTTTGCTTGATTTCTTTTGCACAACTTGATCCTAGAAGGTTATAACAATAATAAAAACACTAACTTCAACACCACAAACGTGGGAATCAAAGAGTGTCAAGAAAAAGACCATAAACCTTCAAAAACCAAACTTTTGATCTAAAGTAACCAAGAAAATGCACACACAATCTATCTAGTCATCCCATGGGCTCTGATAACAATTGTAGTTTATTGGATATCATAACACAAGGTATAGATTAAGGGTTGGCCAATTTCTAGAGAGAGAAAATAGGAGTTCTAGTGAGAGAAAATCACTTAGTGTATGTTTGTGATAAAATGAACAACCAACCCCTTCCCATGGCTGGAAAGGGGTATTTATACAAGTGTTTTGGTGCCCCTAAGTGGGCCATGGAGTGGGCTAACAAGTGGGTAAAGACCCGGCCCAACACCATAAGTCGTACGGTAACTAAACGATTATTACTAAGACTACGAGCTAACCTATGCTAGATATAACACGGGGTGACCGAGTCTTTTACATGGATTTTCCTAATCCTAACAAATACTTTACTTAGTATGGTTTATGAAGTATTTTGCATACGTGAAAAGAATTGTTGCTGATTTCTCGCATGTACCCTCGAACCAATATTCACCAAGACCCAATGACAAGTAGCAGTGGTTTTTGGTGTACTCTTACTTCTTCTTCTTCTATAAAATTCTGCTGTGCACGTCAATGACATATAGAAGATGGTTGAAGCTACATCAAAGTTTCAGAATCTGCTCAAGATAGGGATGTTGGTTTGGGGGGAAGCTGATTCAGAAACTTCGCCAAAAAGGATTCTATGAAGAAAGCTTTTCAATACATGTTGCATGAATTAGGGGGAAGTTAATCCAACTCATGCATACTACAATGGTTCTAGAACAAGTAAAGACAATGAAGATCCAAGCTGGAGTACAAGTTTCAAGACCAAGAGAACTCAGAAGATATCTTCAGCTTTGGAAGTGCTTTGGAAGACTAATAACGCCTTAATTATACATGATTTCGGCGGCGTTATTTGCATTTATTTGATCATTTCTCGTAAACTTTCGGTACTAATCAAGTATATTTGCTATTATATGTTGTAGGAATGTGTTGTGGAAGAAGACGAAAGAATACACGAAGATTTAAAGCTTAAACGAAGAAATAACTAAAGATAAAGATTCCCTGACACCTGTCTATTGTTTTGGCCATAACTTGAGCATACGAACTCCGTTTGACGCGATTCTGGCGGTCACGCGTCCGGGAAAGAATTCTCTACAACTTTGATTTTTGGTCCAAGAGCTGAAATTGCACCAAGTGCAGCGCACTTTTCCATCTGACGAAAATTAAAGGAAATTAAATGCAATTAAATGCCAAGTGCATTAACACTCGAAGTGCTGCGCACTTTTATGCAAGTGGGGCGCACTTTTGCCTTGAAAAATCCTATAAATAGCCTCTCATTCCTCCCATTCTTCACACATCCAACACAAATTATCCCACTTAGTGTGGAACCTTTAAGAGGGTTATTTTTTAGGCTAAAGGCCTACAAAAACCTCTCCTCCATCACCACCCTTCAACCACCATCGACCGCCACCGTTATAATCAAAGTTCTTGAAGAAGTTGGATAGTCTTGGTTGATGTTCATCATTGTTCTTAGGTTTTGATCCATCAAAGAGGCATAGTTGTAGTGTTATTTCGAATCTATAAGCGTTTGTGACAGAATTGTTCATAGTTTCTGGATTTTGCTTTGAATATAATAAAGTGTTCTTGGGAAATTCTTGTGAAATCACCATACTTTGCTCTTGGAATTGGTATGAATCTTGTTACTCTTTTGAATATAATCCTTGTTGAATCCATGATGAATGTTATGTGTTTTGTTACTTTGATCATGGAGTAGTCATCTTGTGTTTGTTTGGGCATAATGTGATCTTGGATATGGAGTGTTTGGATATGAGTTTATTGAATTGGTAAAACATATTTTATACAAGAATATAGGCCGAAAGGGTTCTTTTATATATGTGTTTAATCATTCCACTTAATATATTGGTTATAATAACTTATAAAGGCCGAAATGATTTGTTGTTATTAATCGATATAATCACTAGTTATATTTAAAGGCCGAAAGGATTTATAACTTGTGATAACTCTATTTTCTAAACTTATAAACACTATTCCAAATACATCATTATCCAAGTGATCATTGCCTAAACAAACATACCTTAATCATTTGATTGAATCATCCTTTTATTGCTTTCTTTGCAATAGTCAATTTATGTACGTTTTGGTTAATTTGATCCGTGACAATCTTATTAACCTTAGCACCTTAATTACAAACTGTGAAAACTTCAATTCCCGTGGAACGACCTGGACTTACCTACAGCTATACTATACACGAACGGGTATACTTCCCGAGTGTTGTGTTTTTAGTAAAATCAGTATTTCTAGTATTATAAATTTAAAGCTTGGAAAACACACATCAAATTTTTTGGCGCCGTTGCCGGGGAATTGTTTAAGTTGTTATCAGTTTGTTGCTTGTTTTAGGTGCTATTTTGTTTCAAAATTTTCAAACCCGCCGTACCGTTTTCTGGCAAACGGAAACCAAAAAATCATTTTTCTCCAGGAAGTACGCCGCACATCTTATTTGTGCGCCGGTTTTCGTGTAAACCCAGAAAGTGCGCCGCACTTTCTGCAGATTTTTCACAAACAGAATTTTGTTTCAAAAACCAAAACCAAACCCCCCCTCCAATCTGCTAGTCTTAGGTTTTATAATCATTTGGAATTGTATTTTATCTGATTATATGCCTTGTGTATTTGTAATTATCTAGTTTATCATAATATTCGGAAAAAAAAATCTTTTATTTATCCTTATTTGCTATATAATTAAATTAAAATATATATAATATATAAATTTAAAAAAATTATAAAAAAAATATATATGAAAATAATTTGCTTTATTTTGAATATTATCCTATAAGCCTTAACTATATATATAAAAATGTTTTTTTGCAAAATGCTTAACGTATGTATAAATCCTCTATCTTTCGGAAAACAACTTGTGAATCTAATATATAAATTAAATAAAAATTTAATAAAAAGGTCTTGTAAATTTAAAATTATCCAAAAAGAATCCATTCGGATCGAATCTTCAACCCAACATTCTTCCGTTTATGACTTTGTCATCATAGATATACCTGAAGAGGATGTTGAACCCAAACAAATAATTCTCGATCCTGATGATCAGTCTATGCGGGAAAGTGCTAAGACTGTAGCACCGACTCCTAATTATGCCATTGTTCAAATCAATGTTGATGACAACTTTGTTATTAACAGTACCCACTTAAAAATGATTCAGGAAAATAAATTCGATGGTTATCTGCGGGCCGATCCGTATGACCACATCCGTGAATTTCTCGTAATCTGCAACATGTTCAGATACGGTAAAACTCAAAGTGAAGCTGTCAAGCTCTTGATATTTCCCTATTCCCTATCCGATAAAGCAAAAACATGGTTTAACGAACTTAATGAAGAGTCTATAATATCGTGGGAACAAATGAGAAGAGCTTTTATAAACAGATTCTTTCCACCTTCGTTGTTTAACCGTCTTTTACTTGAAATCAGAAATTTCTCTCAAAACATATGTGAAAGTCTAACCGAAGCCTGGTTACGACTGAAGAACATGCTTCGAAAATGTCATGGGCATGGTCTGACCAAAGGAGCTATTATTCAAATATTTTATCATGGTCTAGACGAACCCACTCAAGGAATCCTGGACATAACTGCCGGAGGAATCTTCCTCTACAAAAGTCCGAATCAAGCTTTTCAATTTCTCGAGGACAAAGTCCTTTTCGAACATGATTGGGCCATTAAATCTAAAAATGAACATCATCAAAAATCTGTTTCTTTCACCGATGGAAGTGATAGTAATACTGATAATTCTCGATTTGTGGAAAAATTAAAGGCTATCGATTCTCAAATTATAAGCTTAAATGAAGAATTGCAAGATATGCGTGAGAAATATAATGAGCTTAGAAATGGAAACGCTTCTAAAAACCACCTGAACGATGACACGCCGATGTGTGAACGTCATGAAGCCAATTACATCCAATCTGAAGATTATCAAAAAGATTATCAAAACGAAATTCTTATTGAATTCGTTTTCTCACAATACCTTCATGATCCTAATGATTCCAGAAATGCTTACAGAATTAAACTAATGAGTTGAAATGATCTCGAAGAATTTCAAAAGCGTATCGTAGCATGTGAACCTCATTATCCTCCTCCCGTTCCTTGGAAACTTATGACACACAACGACGATCGTAAAACTACCGGTATTTTACCCAACAAAAAGTCTAAAACAGTCAACCAAGAGCCTCAAACTAAAACAGATCTTGAAAAATCAGTCACAAAATTCTTGGATGGTCAAAGAGTTTCGAATATGTTTGTCAAGAACAATATTAATGATATGATTCTAAAGATGAAGCAAAATGAAAAGAATTTCCAAACTAAAATTAAAAACATGGAAAGAAAAATAGATGAGTGGTCGAAGTCTCAAAACATATCTTTAGAACTAACCGATAGGACTGACCCTCCTCCTCCTCAAGCTCAAACTGAGCATGTGAGTGTTGTATACATCGGGAGTGGAAAGTCCGATGATTCTCCAAAAAATCAAAAAGATCCTCCTCCTATCACTGTTAACAATAAAACCGAAAAAGATAAACCTATTAAGACATCAAAAAGGGATATCACGTGGTCAAAACAAAAGAATATCCATTTCGTGAATATATACCAAAAATACCATACCCTAAATGTTTAAGTGTGGATCATTCCCACTTGAACCGTATTATTAAGGAATCTTAAATCAAGTTAAAGTATAATAATAATAATAATAATAATAATAATAATAATAGTAATAGTAAATAAAAAAACTTTGCAGTGTTTAAGTATGTCACGCATTCGGCCGGTGTGTCGCGTATCTCGATTTTTGCATCCAAAAAGAAATTTATCGAACTTTGTGGGTGTGTTCGCTGGAAACCCTCACAAGACTATAACTAGTCCACTCGGGACACCAAGGGGTTTAAAGGCTTGTTGAATGCGCTAAATGCAACCGTGGTGCCTACGAAAGTACGCTTTTGTATTTAATGTTTTTCTTGTAGTTGTGTTATTTCGCAGATTAAATAAAACAGGTGGGGCTTGGATTGGTGGTTGGCATTTTACACTTGGAGACTTATATAATTGGAGAGTTATATTACATGTGGTAGAATACACATGCTTGGCGCTTCATTTTGCGCCATATCCTTCATAATTCAGCCAAGCACTTATGAGCCCCAGGAAGTTTCAATTTTACGCATAATGGTCTACTTAAGTGTGGAGGAGCTCTTGCTCCTCACAAAAAAAGAACATAATAGAATCACTCAAGGATCGCTCCAACGTAGCTTTATCTCTCTATTCCCCAAGAAGTATCGTTTTCCCTTAATTTTTCCTATTTTCTATATTTATCAGTTCTCACATTGAGGGCAATGTTCAACTTAAGTGTGGAGGGGTAGCAAATAGGAAAAATTAATCATGTCCCTCCATGTTTGCCCTACAGAAATTTTCAAACTTTCTACTGATATTTTCTAGAAAATTAAAAAATTAATATATACTTTCCTTTCAAAATTAAAAAAGTATACGCTTAGTAAGGCAAATCCAACCGGATTAACATTTTAACTAGCACAAAATCAACCCACTTAAATTGTAAGGTTCGCCTCTTGATCTTAAGGAATTCGGGTATCCATCTTTGATACCCAAGATAAGTTTTGCCTTTAGCTTGTTCTAGTTAGGGTTTGAATGCAGTCATACGTGTCTATTCCGTCGTTACGGATGTGTACGTATGGTCTTTGTCGCCTTTTCTGGAACATTGGTATTGGTATAAAGTTATATGAGTGGGCCGGTAATTTAGTAGCTCCAGAACTTGTGATTGATCATCATTTACTAGACCGCAGTGAGGTTAATTTATAGACAAAGTCGTATGATAAGAGGTGAAATAAATCCCTATGTAATCATGTATCTGCAGCACTCGCTTTTAGTGTTGAGATCCCCAAAGTATCCCAAGAGCAAGAAAAATGTGCTCGGTGAAGAAGAAGTTTTGTGCCAGCCTTAGTTATCGCAGTATCTGGAATGAAAAAAAATTATAAAAAAAGAAGAAAGAAAAGAGAAAAGAAAAAATAATAAAGTTCGAAGTATAAGGCAAAGTTCTGGCACATGGAATCAAGTATCTGCTATTCACCCTTATCGTTATCACGTTTTGCCTCTTTGAGATTTCTGTCTAGGTGCTCACGCCGCAACGGGCATGTTTATGTGTCTAGTACAAGCATATGGTAGCGACCTAGATTATGTCTGTGCAATTGAGTGACTTCACAAATATTAAACCCTATTTGAGTGACTCGTGTGAATTCAAAAACAAGCACTTCCCCTATGTGAGGTGCTATGTTATATGTCAATGCCTGAAAAGTTATAAAACCGATAAACACTTGTTGAAATTATAAATATATTTTTCTCCACGTCACGATAAATGATCTTGTTTTCTCGCTTTAATTGCTTGAGGGCAAGCAATAGCTAAGTGTGGAGGGATTTGATAACGCCTAAATTATACATGTTTTCGGCGGCGTTATTTGCATTTATTTGATCATTTCTCGTGAACTTTCGGTACTTAATCAAGTATATTTGCTATTATATGTTCTAGGTATGTGTCGTGGAAGAAAACGAAAGAATACACGAAGATTTGAAGCTTAAACGAAGAAATAACTGAAGATAAAGATTCCCTGACACCTGTCCACTGTTTTGGCCATAACTTGAGCATACGAACTCCGTTTGACGCGATTCTGGCGGCCACGCGTCCGGGAAAGAATTCTCTACAACTTTGATTTTTGGTCCAAGAGCTGAAATTGCACCAAGTGCGGCGCACTTGTAAAAAAGTGCGGCGCACTTTTCCATCTGACAAAAATTAAAGGAAATTAAATGCAATTAAATGCCAAGTGCATTAACACCCGAAGTGCTGCGCACTTTTATGCAAGTGGGGCGCACTTTTGCCCTGAAAAATCCTATAAATAGCCTCTCATTCCTCCCATTCTTCACACATCCAACACAAATCATCCCACTTAGTGTGGAACCTTTAAGAGGGTTATTTTTTAGGCTAAAGGCCTGCAAAACCTCTCCTCCATCACCACCCTTCAACCAACCCATCGATGCCGCCAACGTCTATAATAAAAGTTTTTAAAGAAGTTGGTTAGTCTTGTTTGATGTTCATCATTGTTTTAGTTATGTTCCATCAAAATAGCTTAGTTGTAGTGTTATTTCGAATCTATAAGCGTTTGTGACAGAATTGTTCATAGTTTCTGGATTTTGCTTTGAATATAATAAAGTGTTCTTAGGAAATTCTTGTAAAATCACCATACTTTGCTCTTGGAATTGGTATGAATCTTGTTACTCTTTTGAATATAATCCTTGTTGAATCCATGATGAATGTTATGTGTTTTGTTACTTTGATCATGGAGTAGTCATCTTGTGTTTGTTTGGGCATAATGTGATCTTGGATATGGAGTGTTTGGATATGAGTTTATTGATTTGGTAAAACATATTTTATATAAGAAAATAGGCCGAAAGGTTTCTTTATATATGTGTTCTAGCAATCCATCTAATATATTGGTTATAATAACTTATAAAGGCCAAAATGATTTGTTGTTATTAATCGATATAATCACTAGTTATATTTAAAGGCCGAAAGGATTTATAACTTGTGATAACTCTATTTTAAACACTATTCCAAACACATCATTATCCAAGTGATCATTGCCTAAACAAACATACCTTAATCATTTGATTGAATCATCCTTTTATTGCTTTCTTTGCATTATTCGATATATGCTCGTCTTGGTTAATTTGATCTGTGAAAATCTTATTAACCTTAGCACCTTAATTACAAACTGTGAAAACTTCAATTCCCGTGAAACGACCTGGACTTACCTACAGCTATACTATACACGAACGGGTATACTTCCCGAGTGTTGTGTTTTTAGTAAAATTGGTATTTCTAGTATTATAAATTTAAAGCTTGGAAAACACATATCAAAGACTTTATTTTATTGTAATTGTACTTGTTAGGAACGTTGTAAGTAATTCCGTATGTCCACATATTGGGGGAAGATTGTTAACCTTAAAATATGTTGACTTATACGGAATTACATTAGTTATCATTAGGCAAGACTCGTAGGGACTAGAATTGTTAAGTTATAATAGTTTCCCACCCCCTCCATACTTCTATGGAGGGGTGAGGATTCATTTTATATCTCACTAGTGTGTGTCTTTCTCTCTTTAGAAAACACACATCTTTCCTTTTCTCTCTCTAAATAATAAAATGGCTAAGTTCTTGTTTATTCCTCCCCGGCCTCCGGATTGAGTTTAGCTAGTGTTTCTTATTGCTTACACATGTAATAATCAGGATGCTCTTGAATTTCATGATTTTTTTAAAATAAACGAGATGAAAGCTTAGTTACAAGCGCATGATACAACAATCAGCAACTTGAAGAAACACATTGCAAATATGAAAAGAAAAAGTGTGACTGATTGTACTGAATCTATGAATAATTCAAAAGTGATTGCCTTAGGGATGTTTAAGTTAGATTTGCTACCACTTTCCCCTAAACTTAGGAAAAATAGGGAAGCACATGTAGATTACCTTAAACAAACAAAGGAACATACTGACACACTTCATGAAATTGTAGAGCATGCTAGAGCTTTGAAGCCTTTAGATAATGTGTTAGACTATGCTTGTAAGTTTGCGACACAAATTCATGAGTTGTTAGTATATGTTAGTGATGTCACACCAATGAACAAAAATAGGCAAGTTAGGTTTGTGAAGCCTAGTCACACATAAAAACAAGTAGAATCACACAGCAATCAGAACACTAACATATCTTTGTTGCCTTCTATAGGAGTAAAAAGTTCTACTAATGCTAGCAGATCAAAGCCTATGAGCAATACAAGGAACAATAGGATCTCGCGACCATCAAGTGGGTCAATTTTGTGACTCCGATTTTAAAGTAGCTTTTCGAAAACACTCGTGCTTTATTCATAATTTAGAGGGTGTTTACCTACTTAAGGGATCACGGGGCATAAATTTGTATACAATCTCACTGGAAGATATGTTAAAGTCCTATCCAATTTGTCTTTTGTCCAAATCTTCTAAAACTAAATCATGGTTATGGCACCGTCATTTGTCTCACTTAAACTTCGGTACCATTAATCAACTGGGTAAAGAATGTCTCGTTAGAGGTTTGCCCAAATTGAAATACGAGAAATACCATTTGTGTTATGCGTGTTCATTAGGGAAAATCAAGAAACATTCTCATAAACCCAAATCTAAAAACAGTATCCAAGAAAAATTATATCTGTTGCACATGGATCTATGTAGGACAATGCAGGTAGAGAGTATCAACGAGAAGAAATATATCTTAGTCATCGTTGATTATTATTCAAGGTTTACTTGGGTGAAGTTTTTACTATCAAATGATGAAACTCCTGAGTTTGTAATTAGATTTCTAAAGAAAGTACAAGTAGCTCTTAATGAAACTATCAGAAATATTCGAATAGATAATGGAACAAAGTTTGTTAATCAGACTCTAAGAAGCTACTATGAAGATGTCGGGATAACTCATCAAACCTCAGTTGCGAGAACTTCACAATAGAGTGGCATCATTGAAAGGAGAAACCGAACTTTAGTAGAGGATGCATAGTAATGCTTGTACAATGTTGATATTTTCAAAGGCTCCATTATTCTTATGGGCAAAAACTGTGGCAACGATGTGTTACACCCAAAACTGATTCTTGATTTGTACTTGACACAACAAAACATCATATGAGTTATTGCATGACGTAAACCAGATCTAAAATATCTTCATGTCTTTGGTGCCTTGTGTTATCCAACCAATGACAGTGAAGATCTTGGAAAGCTGAAACCCAAAGCTGGTATTGGTATCTTCATTGGTTACTCTCTTGTAAAGAAAGCATACCGGGTCTCCAACAAACGGAAAAGAATGATCATGGAAACTATTCATGTCGAATTTGATGAGATGATAGCAATGGATTCTGAACAATATGGTTTAGGACCCGAGCATAATCTTTTGACTCCTGAATATATCAGTTCTGGACTCGTGCAAAACCCATCTTCTTCAACACTATATGTTCCACCATCCAAGAAAGAGTGGGATATCTTGTTCCAACCATTTTTGACGAATACTTCTAGCCTCTATCAAGTGTTGTATCTCCTGTGCCTCATGCTCTTGCTCTAATACCTGCTGATACAACCGATAAACCTTCATCAACTATAATTGATCAAGAATGACCATCTACTAGTACGTCATCAACAACTAAGGAAACACAAGCTCCAGTCATACATCAAAGTGTTGATAATTATCCCTTCATCAATATTTTTACTCTAGAACCGAGTTCGAAAGAATCATCATCAAGGGATGTCATTCTATAAAATTTACATCAAGTCAACCAACCGTTTGATCATCTCAATAAGTGGACAAAGGATCACCCGTTGGACAATGTTATTGGAAATCCTTCACGACCGGTTTTAACCGTTAGGAATAAATCTTCACAGGTTAGTACTTCTAGTTCAAGGAGTTAGTACTGCTCAGATTATAACTAACAGTATTAACTGAGTTAATACTGCGAGCACAAGATTAATATTGTTCGTGATAGTTAGTACTGCCAAGAGAAGATTAATACTGCTAAGTGAAGTCAGAGATGATAGAGATAAAGATTACTTGGAGATGAAGATTAGAAGTTATTTATAGAATATATTGTATCAGAATATTCTATAAGTTTATGTTTATCTTTAGTATATGTTGTAAGCCGACTAGGACTCCTTAGTCTATAAAGGAGGCTCTAGGGCATTAGTTGAGATATAAGTTTTCATAGTTGGTAAGTCGATTAAAAAGCTTCAAGGTTGTAAACCCTAGTACTGGTCAAGAATACTCGTATTATTGATCTTAATAATATTGGAGCGTTTGGTTATAAATTTGTTCATTCACAATTACTGTTTTATTCATAATACTTCTAGATATTAAGGTGTAGATGCCGCATACACTTTAGTATACATACAAAGTTTATAATTTCATGATATTCGTGAGAGTAGTTTGTAAGAGTAAATAAGGAACCTAAGTTAATATTGACGAAATTCTCATAATACGATAATTTGATAGATAATTTGAAATCATTCGTACAACTGAAATTTTAGGGAAATACAACGAGAATTCCTAAGGAAATAAAGTTTAAGATAGTTCCAATTTAGGGTTTGCTAGGCAAGGCTAGTCAACTTTATCTTTTAAGCTTCGATCTCATCCTTCTTGTTGTTAGGGTCTTGATCGGTTTCTCCTCCTCTTAAGGTATGCACCACTCCATGTGCTCCAGTACCTCCAATTTGGTTTTTATGACTTTGGTTCTTTCGCTCTGGGCAATCCCTCTTGTAGTGCCCTTGATTCCCACATTCATAGCAATTAACCTTCTGACTTGTCCCCGTGCCTCTTTGGTTGTTAGTAGTATTGTCATTTGTAGGTCTCCTACAGTTACGGACCAGATGGCCAACTATGTTGCACTTGTGGCATTTGGGAGCACATGGACCATCATGATGATAGTTGCATTTAGGACACAACGGCTTGGACCCGCCATAATATTTCTTCTCCCCGTGCCCTGCAGCGTAAGCTTTGCCAGTATTTTGCCTCTTGTTCGGCTGTTGTTGGTTCTGATTGTTCTTGGAAGTGTTATTCAACTTCCTCTTGTTCTCAGCCTGGCATTCGGAAAGAGTGCTGATCTTTTTGTCCACACGTTTCTAAAACTTCACTATTTGACACTTACTCTTGAAGTGTCTCAGACTTCCACACTCATAACAGGTGTGAGTTCATTGATTCCTAGCAGCAGTAGGATTCCTACACTCCTGGGTTATGTGGCCAACCTTCTTGCAATTCCCGCCCTTTATAGTACATTGCCCATTGTGGTTACCTTCCCACTTTCTCTTGTTGTTAGCATTCTCTGCTACCTTGTATTCTTGTGGTTCGGTCTGGTACTGCTAACTTCAGTGATAATACTGTGTATGCTTTCAGGTTCGAGGAAATCCCATTGTTCTAATCTTCTTTACAACGGAGATTAGAGCAATTCTATGAAGTGATCTAGGAAGCAATGAAATGTAATTTGAGAGTGGGCAGCTCCCCCTGCTAAGTATGAGGTCAAAAAGATACTTTCAGAGAATAGGAAAGAAAATTTTCATTAATGCTAATGATATTGCTGTGTATGATGAATCCAAGGTAGAGTGTTTCAACTGTCACAAGATGGGACACTTTGCTCTGGGAAGTAGAGCACCGGAACATAGAGGGTCAGTTCAGATATCAAGAACAACACTAAGAAGCAAGGAACAATGAAGAAACATCTTCAATAAAGCAATGTTGGGCTATTTATGGTGTAGAATTTTGACTAGTGTGATATGGCTGAAGAAACAGGTTCAGACAAATATGGCTCTAATGGCGATTTTCAGACTTGAGTATACAATGATATAAATTGCAATAAAACTTATCTGTAAAAACTATGAAATCTTAAGAAACAGTCTTGATGATTTAATTGTTATGATTTAATCTAACTGAAATTTAAAGCAACTACTTATAAAAAGAGGTTCTAAAATGTTGAAGTACAACTTTAGTCACCTATAGAGAATGAGGTTCTTTTTTAGTCCAGAAATTGTAGTTCTTTAAAGGAAGTAGCTTCGCAAAGACTATGAAATAAATGTGCTTCAAGTGATTTTAAAAAGTTTTAAGCAAGAAAAAGAGGTTGGGGTTTGAATTTAAAAAATTGAGAAAATTTGATAATGCTCAAAGGAGCCTAATCAAGGTTGTTAGGGTGTCAGATAACTGACAAAAAGTAAAAACGGGTTTGAAGGTTTTATATTGATGTTCTATACCCCATCCTTTATTCTATTATGGACCTACAAAACTTGATTTTGTCTTTTCTGGTCTTGATGAATTCAAAGGTACCATCGAATTCAAAAGTTCATGGTTCTAAGGTTAGTAAGCTAGTGTCTACATTGTTTGTGATAAAAAATTAGATGATTCTAAGGAAAATTTTGATGACTCTTTGGTAAAAGAACAAGTATCAGAAGACACAAGTAGCTTTGTTGAGTCTCCACTTAATGTTGATAAAGAAACTATTTTTCTTGTTGATAAAAAGATAGAGTTTGTCAAACTAAAAAATTATAATTAGCCAGTCTAAAAACGTCATTTAGTATTGGATGTATATGTTCACAAAGTACCTAGGGGGGGAATCAAAGAAATTGGAATGGACAGAAGTCCAATCAACTAGGAAGTGATTTTGTGATGTATAACAAAACTTGTTTTATTTGTGGGAGTTTTAAACCATGGGGTGGGCTGATTAACTGTTATTACATCTAAGGGAAAGGATGGTATCTAGGAATAATTTACATAGGGTGGAGATTATGACTTTTATTGCCAATACCACACACCATAGTGCTATACAAGGAATTTGACACTCCATAGAGCAGTTTTGCTAAAAAACTGGCCTACACCAATCTTAATACTGTTAGGCCTGTTATTACTGCTCACCCCAAACCTGCAGTTATTTGTGCTTAATTCATGCCTCACTTTTTAATCAAGCACAATCAATTATTAGGGCCCTTTTATAAGAAATACAGGCATTAACTAGCAGATAGGTTAATCAAAAGCTTAATACTGCTATGATCGGGACACTATAATACTAAAACGCCAAGAGTAGGTTAATACTGCTAGTTATATCAAGGAACAGTTAAATGCGGTTAAGGCAAAAAAGGTAAATGTTGTTAAGACCTCAGCATGTTGGGTTTGGAGAACTACCAGACCTAATGGTGCATAACTTGTTTTTAAAAGACACAACTATATTGATGCACGAGGCAGATCCAAGTCAGTAATGGCTTGGGTCCCCAAAGGAAACTTTATTTTCTTGTTTTATGTGAGGACAGCCACAAAAGGATGATACAGGATTTATTGCAGTGGTTGCTTAATGGCACTATGACGAGGAATAATAGGTATCTCTCAAGATTTTACGGAATTTGATGGAGGTTATGTTTACATTTAGGGGAGGAGGAAATGGTGGGTAGAATTTCTCGGTAAAGGAACACTTTAAACTGGATTGCCTTGATTTTAAAAAGATGTATTTTATCATGAGTTATATTTCAAACATTCTTTAGTGTCTCACAGATGTGATATGTGACAAAACGAATTGTCCTTTTTACTAACACTGAATGTCTTGTCTTATCACCTAATTTTAAGTTGCCTGATGAAAGTCAGATACTTTTTAAAATTCCTAGAAAGGACAACATGTACAGTTTTGATATGAAAAACATTGTTCCTAAAGAGAGTTTAACTTGTCTTGTTGCAAAGGCTACCATTTAGATGGAATCAATGCGGGGGGGATTTGGCATAGGAGGCTTGGTTCTTTAATTAATTTTTTAAGAACATAAATACGATTGTTAAGGCTATCTTGAAAGGTTTGCCTACAAAAATTTTGAAAATTAATGACCAAACCTGTGTTGCTTATCTTAAAGGGAAGCAACACAGAGCTTCTTGTAAGTCCAAGGTTATGTATCCAATTACTAAGCCTTTGTTTATGCTTCATATGGATTTGTTTGGTCTAACATTTATGAGTAGTTTAATGCATAAGAAGTATTACTTAGTAGTCGCTGATGATTATAGCAAGTTTACTTGGGTTTTCTTTTTAGCAACTAAGGATGAAACCAGTGAGATTCTTAAGAACTTTATCAAAGAAATAGAAAACCTAGTGGATAAGAAAGTGGGAAAATATTCTATGAGTGATTAATGGAACTTAATTTAAGAATAAATGTTATAGATGATTTTTTGATAGTGATAAAGTTTTTAAGGGGAATACAGTGTAGTCAGGACTCCTTAGTAAAATGGTGTGGCTGAGAGGAGGAATAGGACACTAATTGAGGCTACTAGAACCATGTTAGCTAACTCTAAAGTTACACTACACATTTTTAGGCTGAAGCAGTGTTAGTACTACTTGCTCTGTACAGAATTGGGTCTTGTAGTCAAGCCTCCATAACAAGAACCTTATGAACTTTTAGAGGTTTTAAACCGCTCTATGCTTTATGAGTCCATTTTGGATGTCATGTTTCCATTCTTATATTAATTTAGACAATTTAGGCAAGTTTGATGGCAAAAGTGATGAAGGTTTCTTTCTTGGATATTCCTTGAGTAGTAAAGCTTTTAGGGTATACAACACTAGAACCAGGAGGGTAGAAGAAAACTTGCATATTGGGTTTTTAGAGAATAAGCCTATGATATAAGGGAATGGTCCAAAGTGGTTTTTTGATATTGATTCTCTAACTCAATCTATGAATTATGTACCAGTAGCTGCAGGTACAATTTCTAATGAATCTGCAGGTACACAAGGAGAACTTAATGCAGGTACATCTACTCAGAAAGAAGAAATCAGTCAAGATTGCATTATGATGCCAATTTGGAAAGATGCTTCATACTTTGATTCACCTTCCAAGGATGTTGGTAATGGTGAACCAAAATCTGCTGCTTATAATCAAAAGTAGGTTGAAGATGGTCCGCATAAAGAGAGTGATGAAAAAAATAAGTCTGAAGATGATAGCAGTCCTAAGAAAGTTAATGCTGCTGGACAATGATAAGTGTAAAATACACATATCTATTTATACTTAAAATAACCAAATTAAACCCAAAACAGACCAAAAATGACAAAAATATGCTTGTATTTGTGTTTTGTCTGTGCAGGTTACGGAGTAAGTTAAAAAAAAAAAATAATTTTTTTTTTTTTTTTTTTTTTTTTGCATAAGGAAAACAGTCAAAATTGAGCAAGCACGGACACGAGAATCAGAAGAGTACAAAAGACGAAAGCAAAGCCAGGAAAGTCAAGCCTCAGTCAAATCCAGTCAATCATTGGTCAATAAAAGTCAACAAAGACCATTTCCTCTTTTATAAAGCCACAAGGGCCAGTGTTGCTATTTTTGAAAGTTATTTATAACTAGAAAGAGAGGAAAGAAAGAGAAGGACCACTTGTGCAAAATCCAAATTCAACAGATTTAACTGTCGAAATAAGGGCAGCCAAAGGTAATACTATTCAACCTTTCTTCCCGTTTCACATTCAGGGGTAAATCAAAGGGGTTTTCCAATTAAAGGGTGCTATAGGTCAATTCATGAGCTTTCTAAACAAAAAATGGAAGGGAAAAATCAGTCTTTATCAAAGGATTACTTAACCTCTCCCAATCAAAGGCCGTCAACCAATGTGGATGAAAGCACAAATTGGCGTGGGTTTTTTGTGCTAAAATGCTCAAAAAAGAAAGCGCAAACGTAACATCATTGGAATGGACACGTGACATCTCAGGATGTTCTACATTTATGATCATAACGACCAACAATTGATGCTTGATGATTAAAGAAAATGATTGGTTTGAGTTGAAAGATAGAGGGCAGGGCTAGAGATCCTAGAAGCTTCTTTCAGGGCCTATAAATAGAGCCTCACTTCACACACACACGGCATCTAGATCGAAGGTGAGTAGTATTTTAATTTAGTGTAGCTTAATTTTAAATCTTAAATGTAATTTTCCTTAAAATGTTTTGTAATCTCCTTTCCAAGTAATGTAATCAGTAACCTTTATTAATGAAATTCAGTTTTTCTTAATCTCTCAAAGTTCCTTTTTCATAAACTCTCTTAATAAGCTAAGTTGTCTCAATAAGCTAATAAGCTTATTTTAAGCCCTTTCAGTCTATAAGCTGAAATAGAGCTATTTGAATTCAGAATTAATCTTACTTAAACCCTAAATCAGTTTAATCTTTCATGATCTCATTGGATATAAGCTTTTTGGAAGGGGATCTTAAATTGGAAGAGATCCCAAGGACTTTACTCTAGCTTATCTAATAAGCTAGGGAGCTTGTAGCTGCCTTTATTGGTCCTCTTGTTTAGCTAGAGGAGTTTGTAAGTTTCTCTTTCATTTTCCTTTAAATTCTAGCTTTAAATAATGATATCATTGCTTGCTATGTTTAGATCTGCTTATTTGCTTATTCTCTTTGCTTATTAGTGCTTATTTGAGTTTTATCTAGCTAAATCTTCATAGTTGTTTATCTGTTTTCAATTCTCTTAGTTTAAATCATAGACTTTCATATTATTGTCTTAAAAACCTCTAAAAAACCAAAAATATAGTAAAATAGTTTAGATCTTAGATTATTGCTTATTTAGTTGTTTAGTCATGCTTATTAAAGTAATTTTAATCTGTTAATTGTCTGGTATTAAGCACTTGTTTACTAGATTTCAAAGTAGTAGCTTAATCATGAATGTCTTAGTCTTAAAGTAGTGTTTGGCTTAAGCTAGTCTGCCATCTAAAGGTCAAAATTACTTGTGCAATTTGCTTAAGTCAGCTGAGTTTTCATTTAAGATTAGTTTTCATTTAGTTTTTATAAGTTAGAATTCAAATTTTCCAAAGATATGGTTTATTACCTTTGTTTCTACACCAGGGCAGTTTTTGACTATCTTTTTGCTTGTGAAATTTAGATCTAAGCCCTCAAAGGCTTAGATCTTGCTTGCACTTTGTTTAAACACTCTATTTGAGTGTGTTTTAGTGTAGGATTCCCTTAGGAAACCTGCATTTTCGTTTTGCACTTGTGCAAAAGTGCAACAGTACTAACAAAAAGTTAGTACTGCTGATACTTTACACTACCAGTACTAACTTCCAAGTTAGTACTGCTTTCACAAGTTAGTACTGCTACCTTTGGCTTAATTTTTAGCTGAGTAAAAGTAGGATTTAGGTTTTTAAATTCAAGTTAGAAGTAATCTAGATATAGCTTAATATGGTTTAGGTTTTAATTTTTAATTTACTGCTTATCTTCTTAGCTTATTCAGCTGTTAAAATAAGGAATTTTGCACTACCAGTACTAACAGAAGTTAGTACTGCTGAGTCTTAAGCCCCAAATTAAGCCATCAAAGTTAGGATTGAATAGCTTATCTTTTAGCATTTTAAAGTCTAGTTATAGCTTAATATAGAATAAGTCTTAGATTACATTTTCTAGCTTATTTACATAGCTTATTTTTGCTGTCAAAAAGTTAAAAAGCCAAAAACAGTACTTAGGAATTTTAAGGTTTTAATTTGTTAATTTAGCTTATGGGTCTAGATTTTATAGCTTAATTAGATAGATTATAAGTAGTTTTATAAGTCCTTAAAGTTTTAGAGTCTAGTTTAGCTTTTTAAGCTTTTAAGCTCATTTGGATTTTGTGCTATCTTGCTTAATTTCTGAGTTTGCTTAGTTCATGCTAAATTTTAGTTGTTTAAAAGTACTTCTAGGTTAAATTTCTTTGCATTTTTAGATTAAGCACATCATAAGCTTCTTAGAACACTTTTCCTTTTCCTCAATAAGCTTAATTTGAGCTTATTATAGCTGTTTTAGTAAAACATAACCCAAACCCCTAGTTTCTATAACAGCTTATTGAGAAGCTCTTTTAGAGCTTATCTTTGAGTTTCAGACCATAGTGCTTTTGTTAAAGTTGTTCTCCCTAGCTTCCTTTACAACTTTGCTTCTTTGAGTTTTTCATTTTAAGCTCTTTAAAATTTCGAATGCTTATTGGACTTAATTTGTGATCGGGGTAGATTCTCAGGGTAGATAGTGTAACTTTTGAATTTAGTTGTTTACTAAGTTGTCCCTCCGTTAGTCTGTTAGTTTCTCCGTTAGTCTCTTAGATCTTTGCACCATTAGTCCATTAGTTAAGTTTTTAATTAGTTTATTAAGTTTTAATTAATAATTAGGGTTAAGTTTTAATTAGTTTAATTAAACTTTTATAAAAAGATAAAAATTAGGGCTTTTATTTTTAATAATTTTCGGCAATTTTTCTTTATTTAGTGAAATTTTAGTTTACATTTTTAGGGATTTAAAATTTGTTTACTTGCTTAATTGTCATTATTTGTTGCTTCTTAATTTCGTAGTAATAGCTTATCCAAAATATCTTTGTTCCATTCAAATCAGGATCCGAACCTAAACGTGGTTTCAATTTCACTAGTCATTGGGGAAACGACCTGGGTGATCATACTTGCCCGGTCAAACATACGTATATTATATATATTATATTATTTTTGTAAGTCTTAACTTTTTACCATGGTTAAAGGTGAATAGTTGGAATTTACCTAAGTAGTATTATAATTATATATTTTATAGGTACGTAAGACTGCAATCAACTAGTTATTAACCAAAAAAAAACCGCACAACTCTATTTATTAAACAATTATATATAAAGGTGAAACAAGCTAATAGGAGAAAAAGCCACAATTAATACATATATGAGCTTGAAAGAGAACCAACTACTCTACGTTTAATGTCATGACTTATAAATAACACTATCATTTCTCATTCTTCGTAACAGAAATTCACAAATACTTAGCCTATATAAAATCCAACTTGGCATATTTAAAATCTACTTGAGATTAGCACAAGTCTTCA
>BQNB010061787.1:2634-36341 GCA_026074375.1 Tanacetum coccineum
AAAAAAATTCTACCCCCAAATTGTGAGGTTCGCCCCTAGATCTTTAGGAATTCAGATATTCATCTTAGATACCCAAGATAATTTATACCTTTAGCTTTCTCGAGCTAAGGAAAGAATAATTGCATGTGTCGCGTTCATGGATTTGTCCGTGCATGTGTAATTTTGTCGCCTTTTTTGAAGCATTGGTATCAGTTTTAAATTATATGAGACTGTACCGGTAGTGTATTAAATTCTAGAACTTGCTTAGTGATGCATCCCAAGACCGCATAGTAAGTATTAGGATTTGCTAAATGATAAGAAGCACTAGGATTAACCCATGTTTTAAACCTGTATTTGTTATTATGGTCACCTTGACTATATAACTATCCCACACCCTTGCCATGCACTTATTTTTAGTGCAGGATTCCCCTAGTACAACCCTCCGAGCCTATCCTTTTAACGGTTTTCGTAATTTTCCGGTGGATTTTGAATTATTAATGAAGAGCATTGTTTAAACCCTTAAACCAATTGTTACATCCAAATCACCTTAGCCTACCTTGTATGTACTCGTTTTTAGTACATTATTGTTTAACTCAAGTTAATTATTTGAGTGCATGGTTGCTAAGTCGTAAATTTAAATGTAAACAAGTTATTAGTCGTAAATTTCCATTTTAACGCATATCACTTAAGGTATGAACAAACAAACGATTAACTTGCTAAATGAACAAAGTAATACCTTTTTGCCATAAACTTTACATTTTTACAAATGTAACAAAACATTTTTACAAAAATAAATTAGACAAAATATTTTTATAATTAAAAGAAATGTTTTATTTAAATATATATTTGAAATCAGGTTTCCCCCTTAAAACAGATAAACCTGAACCAGAAAATATTTTCCTAGAAAAGGAAAAAATGAGAGCGTCCTATACCTGGCCGGCCCCATATTGATAATGGGGCAGCAAAGCTTAGATCTGGGGCCGACATGCATACCCAATATTTGTCTATAAATAGTGGATTGTTTCCACATATTTCTTCACCTTTTTGCACATAGTTTTTATCTGTACTAGAACAGCTTACATTTCTTTTAGTCTTTGATCATTTAACTCGTATAAACATTTATTTAAGAGTGATTCCATATTTCCTCTCCAAGTTCAAGATAAGAATACTCATAATTGTCAAGATACGAAGTATTATAGATTAATTTGTGCATACGTAAAGTTCTTACGCTCTTGTTGTAGTTTGTAAATCAACCACATCACTTCCAATCTTAGTGTAGTAGTTAGATCGGATAGATCATGTTAGTATTTTAGGTGTGAAAATACGTGAGTGAGCGGTTAGTATTTTAGTCCTCAAAATACATTTGTGAGTGGTAGATTAGTTCTAGCTAAGATTAGAACTCGACATTTAGCTTAGTGTCAAAAATTGGTGTAAGCGACGTTTGTACTGTTTTCTCCGCCTGAAGGTAGCTTGTTGACATAGTGCAGTGAATTCTCGAGTTGGATACTCGGGGAGTGGAGTAGGGCGAAGAGTAGCTTCATTACCGAACCACTTGATGTGTAAGGAAAGCTTTAAATTTATAATAACTAGTTTTACTGATTTTTAAACCAAAATACGGGTAAAGTATAACCCACGTATGTAGTATAACATTTTAAGGTAAGACCAAGTCATTCACAAGGACTTGTTTATGTTCTACGAAACTTAGTATTCAAACGGATACTTAAACATTTTTCAAGCAAATAGCAAATAAGCAAATTCAATAAAAAGAGATATGACTATTTGGATAGTATCAATAATTCAGTAACAATGGTAAATGATAATAATCTCAGATTGTTTTTAATTCACAAAAAAGCGTTTCTACAAATTAAGCGTTTTAACCTAAGACTTATGTTTGATTGACTAAGCAAAAGTGTTTCCACCAATTAACCAAGTTACTACGACACCAAATCTATTTTGTTTATCAATCAACATAAACGGGTTCCTCCAACCAAATGATAAGAATTCATAGATAAACTCTTAAAATCACATAATACAAAATAGGTCTTTCGACCTATATCATCATGCATATATAATCAAGATTGGTAAATGAAGCTTATAAGATCAAGCACATTAGGATTTTAACGTAAACAAGAGATTAACGAGATCATATCAAAACCAAATGCCACTTTATTATATACTTTATGTTATGAAAGAACCTAGAAAAAAAGTAAACACACTCGAGTAGTCACAAGAGGATTAACCTTTCATGGCTACTAAATTCATGATAACAGGGAATAAAATAAGACAGAAATAATGACATACAAGTAATTGAAATAAAGTTCGGATCACACTAGTGTTACAAGTTCACCAAGAACATCAATAAACCAATTCATATACCTTTATTCTAATCCAATCTATACCCCTCCTTCGTGGTGTTTATTCCTGTAAAAAGACGTCTAAACAGTTATTATAGATGATGAAGATTGTAAGTGAGTTATTCCCTAGCTGACAACACATGTATACTCACAACCCTTAGTAATCAAAGCATTTATCCGTCTATATTTGTTGCCAATGGCCAATACCGGTCACCAATATAGGACATAGCTCTTTGATGACACGTCATAGACCTTTGTATTTAAATAACATCCTTGTAAATCTTGATATAATTAAAAACTTAATTTATGTTCGTCAATTTACAAAAGATAATGATGTTTATATTGAATTTAACACTTTTGGTTTTTCTGTAAAGGATTACGAGACGCGTCAGCTTCTTCTTCGTTGTGATAGCAACGAAGACCTTCATCCTATTACGGTTAAAAAGTCACTCACTCTCCACTAAGTCCTAAGTGTTTCATTTTTGGGGTGAAACGCATCCAACTTTGCAGAGTAATCATATTATTTTTATCATAAGCTTGAAATACACACGTTAAAATAATCTCGAAGGCAACAAGGGTATTATGGTTTAAAGGGTGATTAAGGATAGGATAGACATGGAAACACATTTTCAATTTGTTAGATAAAGAAAAAACACTAAACAAATCGTCTAAAAGTTAATCAAGGTTGTCATAACAAGATACTGTCCATGGCCAAGGTCAAGAGTCAAAGTTTGAAAATCTGATCTTCAATAATGGGCTACTAGCTCCATTCTTCATGATTATTGGTATTACTTGGTGTAATAATGGGCTACTATCTCCATTTTACAGAGATGTTTTGGTGCAGTTATGGGCTACTAGCTCCATTTTTTAATTTTTTTATTTTGCATCATCTTTATATTTTTAGCACATAGAGATGGCCTTTTTGTTGGCAACCCCGTTCTTTTTCTATCTTCATGGAAAAAATATACAAATTCTACAGAGGTTTTATATCTTTAATTATTTCCCCTGTAACATCCGATATTACACTAAACATCCACCAAATTGAGATAAACAATGTCAAAATTGGTGATACAAGGGGGTCTTTATAGATCATAACTGATTGGTCTTCCACGAAAGCATATAATCTCGTTCCCATTCCCCCGAACCATGGACTTAAATAGCCAGAGATTTCAACACAAAGAAAATAAAGACTACAGGGTAGGCTAAGGTGAAATGGTGTAACGAAACATTTAGATTAGGTTTGAAAACATAGATTGGTTTAACATGGGTGATCTAAGGGTATCTTGCACAAATAATGAGTGAAACATAAGGGTTTATCACGGGAGGTCGACAAGTCAATGTAACAAGTCGATAAACGCACACATATAGGCTATTTGGGTGATTTCCTAAGTGTTGCCTTTTTGAACTATTTATTCCTGCTGTACAAGCCAAGTTCTAAAGTCTATAATATTACCGGCACACTTAATATTTTGGTGGATTCTTGAGTAATATGATGGAAACAGAATATTAGGCTTAAATCTCACCAAATAGAAAATAAAGGGCAATGTGCATTCGGCAAAGATTAAAATCAATAGAAAATAGCAAAGTTTTACATTGTGTTCTTCTTAGTACTTGTGTTAAGATTCTGCATTAGCACATAGTATTCATAGTTATTGTCTCTCATATAGTTGATTTGGATTTATTCAAGTTAGCTATTGTCTTACAAAAGGCTAAACAGATCCAAAACTTTGGACCAACATGGAGTTTTTAGCCTTGACCTAACTTTAACCGACGCAAATTGATGGGAACCTGACCCGACTAACACCCTATGATGTAACAAGAGACGTAATAAGAACGTTATTTAAATATTTGTGTAACACTAGTCTTAGCGTTCACAATATTAAAAGTATTAAAGCTTACTTAAATGACGTGTTATCGTCCTTCTTTATTTTCTATGTTGTCATATTGTATTGGCTTTTACTAGATAAAAGTATATGTCGTAAGCAATTCAACTATTGGTTTAGTTTAACCTTAAGTAAATGCAACACCTATTAAACATGTTGCCTTTCTGTAAGAACTATTTCAAAACTTTTAATAAGGTGTTGCACTGCTTATTAAACATGTTGCCTTTATATAATAATATTTCCAACACTTTGAAAAGTGTTGCATTAGTTATTAACATACAACACTTCTTCCTTTTATGTTGCCTTAGAACCATGGTTATTTAAAATGCAACATAATTTTTAAAGTGTTGTTCTTTAAGTGTTGCATTAAGCTTGTTTTCTTGTAGTGAGATTTAAGTAAGTAAAGACATACAACCCTAGTATAATCATCACCAATAGTAAGAAAATTCTCTTATCTATCTTTACTAGTAACCAATACCTTATACAAAATCAAATAATTAGTTAATGGCATCTTTGCAATCTTAGTATTATAAGATTTTATCCCATTAAGATGAGAAAGTTTTATATAAAGATGAGAACATCGATGACATTAATCAAACAATTATTAGAGTATGTCATGTACTGATTTGCCCTAGAGTCTGTAATCAAACTCTTCGTGAAAAGGTTTGAATGCAACATGCTCTTAGAGAAAAAAAAACTATTAATTTATTTATCAAAGACTTTGCTAGAGTTAAGAAAAGTTCTGCCATATTGGTATATACTCCTTTTCCATTAGTATAATTTTCCCTTATAAGAGAGATTAATGTGGACAATTGCTCATCTAAAAAAGCAATAGATGATCTAGAACTAACAAACCTGTTATTTAAAACCTTTTTTGCAAAATTTTGTTGCACACACTTTTTTTAAGTAAGTAGGATAACTAGTGATCTTAAAGTATCTATCAATAGTATGATTATACCCACAATTCTCACAAATAAAAGTAGAATTAGAATTTCCATTTCTTATTCAGTTATGTTATCATGCACTCAAGTTACATTATTAGAACCAATATTATTCCATTTATTAGATAACCTAGACATGAAATCACTAGACTGAGACATGTGAGAACAAGTACTAGAGGAAATGCGTATGTGAGACCCTTTTCTGAAAATGATAGCATAATTACCTTTACAACAATTAAATGTTCTCGGGACAAAATATTTCTCCTAATTTTCATATAAACGACCCCTCAAAAACTACATGAGTTTAACAAGTGATTATGTATCTTAAAATCCTTAGCAATATGATAACTACATCTTGGCAAATGAACTAATGCATCAAATTGTTTTCATAATGCATTCTGTTTATTATAATAATTAACAACTTGAGCACCACTTTGAAAGAGATAATAAGTTTCCTGATGCAAGTTAAAAGTAACAAATCGATCAACTTTATCATAAGTTTCTTGTAATTCTTGTTAAACAACAAAAGCCATTTTAGAGAAAAATGACCAAAGAACAACTCTTCAGTTGTCGATTTTAAAACCCAACTAAGAACAATAGAACAAACTATATCCCTTTGTTTCCTTAAGATTCCTTCAACATTGGACATTTTAAAAGATCCATTAATAAAACCAATTTTATTTTTAGCCTCTAAAGTGATCATCATAGCACTAGACCAAACATAATTATTCTTAGTTCCTTTCAGCTTTTTGACACAATAGTTATTGTACTAGAGTAATTAGGATGCAAATGCAATGGATTATTAGCATCAAATCAATTATTTTGAGTCACACTATCATTATTAAAAGGCTTACTACCAAAACGTTTATAGTGCTCACATTCCTTAATTTTTACTATGACCATAAAATGCCCCACAAATTAGCAAGAAGCAGATAAACACAATAAGCAATAAAACCGCATTGATCCCTAAATGTATCAAGTTTAACAAACTATGATACTTAGAATATGATGAGTAGAGAAAACTTACACGAATGAACTCTGATCTACATAAAGAATTAAGAACTCAACGTAAGAATTATCATAACCACTCCAAACACTAGAATATGACCCCCCCCCCCCCCAATCTTTTAGTTTTGAGCAACTAAACCTAAATATATCTCTCACCGAATAGTGATCGACCAATAAAGCTTCTAGAATCATAAGGCCTAAATTATTGAAAACCCTAATTTTCAAAAATTGACATTTTCACGCAAACTTAATAATATGATTTAAACCAATATGTATCAATTAATAAAATTTCAATTGATGAGAAACACTTTAATAATTAAAACCTCTTAAATTTAAAGAAACCGTATTAAAAAAAACTCAAAGTAAAGATAGATTATAGAACATGCTCTGATACCATATACAAATTTATAAAATCACACATTATTAAATCTAAATTGAACAAAAAATATATTCTGATCTAAAGCACATCATCAAACATATCAACCACAATCATAAATGATATTCAAGTGTGATTCATTAACCTATTTACTAAATGTTCGGTTACAAACTAAAAGTAGAATCTTAACAAGAAGATCACAAGATCAAACACTAAATGTGTATATGTGTTTGAATCTACACTACGATATTTACCTCTATCCCTTGGGACAAAATTTCCCCTATCCCCGACAACATGTCCATGGGGATACTCTTCCTTGGAGACATGTCGCTAGGGAAAACATGTCGGGGAAAGCTCAAAGGGGATCCGTTCCCTGGAAATTTGCCCTGGCGACACAGATGGGCCCACACAGTTTTAGTCAACCAAAATAAGTACCATGTGGGATGGTTTCCCCGGTGACATGTCGCCAGGGATAGTGTCGTAATTAATAAACAGATTCAGTAACTGTAGTTTTTGTTAATTAATTGCCAGTTATCCCCGGTGACATGTCACCAGGGAAACCCTCCTATATTATTGACTAGTCAACATGGCCACATGGCTAGTCATTTTATTTCCAACTATCCCCGATGACATGTCGTCGGGGAAACTCTCCTAAATTGTTGACTATTCAACGTGGCCATGGACATGTGGTCGTTTTATTTGCAACTATCCCCGGTGACATGTCACCGGGGATAAGTCTGTAGTTTTTTTTGGTGCAACTTGGAATGCAGCTAATTTCCAGATTTTTTTTTGAAATTTTTTTGAAAAAAATCTACCAATACTCAAACCTGTATCTACCAATATATAATCTACCCAAATACATTACAACTTGTATCAAATCACGATACAATATAACGGATCAACGCAATTGATATAATAAAGCTAAATACGTCTAAAATCTGAATAAACATAATATAGTCTACAAAACGTGCGTCCTAGTCACAAAACTTGCATTATCCGCAAGATACAAGTCAATATTTGATGCGTATTTTCTTTTAAAATATTTTTTACCAAGTTTTAAATTTATAAAACTCGATCTACCTGACAACGCACTGACGAGCAGAGAACCTGATCGTGGGTAGTACAGAATGGTAAATCCGAGGTCGTCTCAAGAGTTAAGTTGTAATTAGATTTAATTTGAAATGTCACGTTATAGAAATTGGTTTTTGAATAGATTTGAATTATATTTAAATAAATAATTAAATAAAATAACTGAAAAGTAAATGGATAGGAGATATCAAGAGAGAAAACATGATAACCTAGTTACTTCATTACTATTGCTATGAAGAAGCTTTCATGTGCAATGTTAAACTATGGTTTCATTAGTGGTTTCTAATGTCAGTAGACTTAAATGTGCATATTTAGTCTATCATATACTTCCTGCGATTCTGAATTAGTCCCAAATCATCAGGGAGGTAGGTTATCCAGGTTGCAGTGATTAATCCCAACTATTCTAAAAACATATCTAATAACCTATGCAAGTTATTAACCCCCTCTGAGAGAGTTCCTGTGCTTTGTAAGTATTTTGAGCGATAAGTGCGGTGACCGGTTAGTTCCTACACTAGGCAAAGAGTTAGTGATCCTCCCTTGTACCCATTGGATCCCATATTGACTAGATAATCTAATTATGGGGCAAGCTAGGTCTAACCCACCAGTACTGCCAAAACCCAGGGTTATACGATAGTCAAGGAATATCTAGTGAAACCATAATCTAACTAGAAACAATCATAACAATAGTAAATTCATAACTAGGCTAGCACTTTCAGTGCTTAGCTGCTCATGGTAACGGTAACACAGCAAGAAATAAAAGAAATCATATATTGAAAACTCATAATTCTTACAGTATTTGTTTTTTAATGATGAAATACAAAAAGTAAGTATAGTGTGATCTCCCTTGGACTCTAGGTGGACTTCTTCGAAGGTTGGAAGCCTTTGTCGCCTCTCCAATTGGCTATGGAGGAAGTGATGTTAGAATAGCTTGATTAAGGCCTCTATTTGTAGGTATCAAACCTGTTACGGCGTAACCATTAAAGGTGTTACGTCGTAACCATATTAAATGGCATTCTATATTTAAGCAGCTATTACAGCGTAACCAGATATGGTGCTATGCCATAACCTTCAATATCATTCCATATGTACGTGATCTTTATTTCATATTTAGAGATCTTCATAGTTATGGCGTGACTAGATATTGTGTTACGCCGTAACTCTATCTTGGCAAGATTTCCTTCCATCTTCATGGTTACGGCGTAACTAGATATAGTGTTACGCCATAACATGGTCTTTAATCTTTGTACTTGCTTAATATGTGTTATGGCGTAACCATATTTGGTGTTGCGCCATAACAATCTTCGAATATTTACACTTTTAGTCCTTTTTCCCTTGTTTGTTATCACTTTTCCATATTTCAGGTGAAAACTATAAAATAATAGAAAATGTCTTGTTTTCAAGTATTAGTGAAACATTTATTAGTAATATAGGGGGTAATTTGACACTAAAAAAAGTATTAAATATATGATATTATCAAATATCCCCCCACTTGACTTCTGCTTGCCCTCAAGTAGAACTTGTTAAAACGTTCTCTTCCTCCCACCACCCTCCACCTACTACAATCACCAAATCATCTCTCCTCAATACTCCACACCAATTACTATTCCCCACCAACCCTCCAACAACTCTCCCCTTCTTACCCAACATTCCTCCACCTTCAACCATCAAAAACCATTATAACTCTAAACCACCTTCCAATTCCATCACATCCTCCAACCTTACTACCTCAAACCACCCCCCCCCCCCCAACACCACTCCTCCTTCAACTCTCCTCCCCTCTTCCCAAAAACACTCCCAAAAACAACCATCAAACATAAAACCTCCACATAAAACCTAACAACAACTCCCCACACCCAAACCCCCCACAATCCAAACAAACCCCTAAACAACCTACCCACAAAATAAAAAAAACAACCAAAACCACTCACAAACCTAAAAAAACAACCCCACCCCCCAAACAAACAAAAATTAAACACACAACACCCCCCCCACCTCACCCAAAAACCCCCACCACCACCCCCCACCAAAAACAACCCCTCAACCCACACCACCATTCCACACAACAACCAACCCCCCCAACCACCCTCCCATCCACAAACCAACCCAACCCCACCCCCCCCCAACACCCCCCCAAAACCAACACAAAAACAACCCAAAAACACCCACCTACAACACCTTAATACTTCATATCTATACACATTTTAATAGACCCTCCCAACCCACCCCCAACCCCCCCCACCCCCCCCCACAAAAACACAACAAATCACAACAACACACCCCAACCACCCACAATCAAACCTCCCACTCACACTCAACAATCACCCTAACAAATAAATAGAGAATACAAAGATAACTTACTCACACTCACAACATCCAAATAACATCAAAACCCTAAAACAAAAAATAACTAAACCTTAGTAGATTTAGATATATATTATTTTATATATAACCTAATAAAGAGGAAAAAAAACTTCAAATTTTCCCTCCTCCACCAACCCCACTTAACCTCCAAGAAAAAAACTGCTTGTAAAATACCACAATTTCCACACTCCACTCAAAACTCCATATAGATATCCACACCCTACACTATACTCCACAACATTAAACCTCAATGTAATTGTTATTAAGATGAGCGGATATATTTTTTTTTTTTATTAGACATTTATTGATTAAAAACTCCTCACACTCACCTTCTCCTCCCTAATCATATAGCGAGCATAACACAACTCCCCACAATCCACATATTACATAATCCCTCATCCCAAACAACCCTTTCAACACCCACCACAATCAAAACATCATAATCCCCAAATTATAAGAACGCAATACTAGTGTAGTGTACTCTCACACATAGAGAAGTACCCAAGACCCTAAAGTCTACTCACTATGTCTCACATGTATATCTACGTGTTAAACCTAGAGATCACTCTCACAAAGGATCTACAGACTCTAACTTACAGACATACACCCCAACCCCCTATACACAATGTTATCCTACACTAGAACTGATGACATTAGAGACACTATTAGCCGATAAGAGTAATCTCTAAACCTATCCAGAATATCCTTCTCATCTCAGAGATATCCCTACACGAACCTATTTAATGAGATAACCTGTGATACTCCCTGAGGTGCTTTCGAACGTGCCTACATCTGTGACCCTGATTCTTCATGTATACTCTACACTCATCAACAAGAAGCAGATATTCAAAAGTGTTTGACCATCATACTGTGTGTGTCGCTACAGTGAGTGTGTATAAATACTCTCGACTCAATATATATAAATGTATGAGGAGTATATACCGTCGCATTTAAAAAAACCCCATCAGAACTCCAGAACCTGTGCCCCAGTGTGCCGCTTAGATGAGAATCTATAGTATATCTGAGTAATCAGCATCTCTCTGTGTAAGTAAAGAGACTCTTTCTCTCGTCTCAACACACTCTCCATTTCTATATCTTCATTCAGTATGTAATGAATGTCTATCATAAATCTAATATAAACTCAAAATATCCTGTGCACCATACCGTGTCAGTAGAATCAAACTCTCACTCCTAATGTAACACTTCATAGAGCAATATAATCCGTATGTGTCTTACGTCATATCAAAAAGTGTGTTATTCAGACTCTACTACATCGTACGTGAGACTATCTAACAGTTATCCCATTATATACATCTGCGCACACTAAGACAGATAATGATAGAGAAAAGAGAGAGAAATCTGTTGTGCATTCTCGTGTATAGACTACCGCTCTATATAGCTCCTGGTATGCACCATATACAATAATCACTAAGTATGTACAATTAACTCTGTTGTGATACACATACCAGAGATCGAATCTCGCCTACTGCAGAGTAAAAGCAAAGAATTAGCTCTCAGACGCACAAGATAAGAGTTGTCCCAATCTCTAACACTACAGCGCACACCTTTGTTCCCCATATAAGTACACCATTGAGAAGTGCTCGTGTGAATAAACACAAAGACTGGAACACTATGTCTGCGTGTTCATATAGATAGTGTCGTGAATACTTAGAGAGAAAGCAACTAACTCAGACTTCTAACATTACTGTCAGAGTATCGTACAACGAAACTGGCATCTTCAAGTAGTAATATCCGCGAAGAAGTGTCTCAATAGAAAATCCCTGCCTCTAAGTCACGCATCACTCATGACGCTCAAAATAAACCAACCAACTAAACAGATTTACTACACGCTAATCTCTGAACTAAACTCACCTGTTATGTACACTCTATAGATCCCTATCTCCTCCAAACTATAGTTACACGAGGTGAATCTCACACTACTATCTTAACTGTCTAGTCAGCACTGAGAGACTCTAAGACGCAACCAACCCTCCCTAAACACAAACCCCCCATATACTACGAAGAAATCCAGACAGAATTTACTACTATGACCCTTCTCTCATGATAGTAAACTCTCTACCTTCACTGTAAGAGTGATCTATATCCACATATAGACCGCACAATGTGTCCATTAGAAATGTGTTGTGTTGATATATCTTATATGAGACAGTAATTGATGTCTCATAGACTCTCTAGTTTTCATAGACTCTATTCACTGTGTGAACCGTACACACCTTGATAGATGACCTGTGTTAATACTCAAAATCCAAATATATAGAAATTGACTCACCGCACACGCCCTCTCAGCTCCTAGTACTGCTCCACTCTGCTAAATTTGTAATGTATCAGTCTAGAAAAAATCAGTCAGTTGTGCACACATATGTCAAATGTTAAACTGTGATCTGTCTATTCTCTGCGATTGTGTGTAAGTACAGTTGAGTAGAGAGCAATCGCCTGTAATGAGTGTAGATCCGTGTACTGATAAATATGACTCTAAAGACAACACATATGAATGTGAGAGCTGAAGCTCGCACAGAAGACGTCAATTATAACCTCTACCAACAGCATAATAAGATACAAAGCTCCTATTGAAACTCCTAAAACTACGAACTTCTGCGCAGAGTCTGTGTTCAGGCATACCTAGTTGAGTCAGTAGATAGTGCAGAGAAAGAATAGATAGTACCTCACTCAAGTATGAAAATCTATTTCCTATAGAAGATACGATTGAGATAAACAAAAAAGGATAACAATCCGACCTCTTTATGTGAAGAGATGTAATCATCAATTACGGATCCACAAATCAGGAAAATATACACGCGTAATACTGTGGTGCTATTATATATACAAGCCTGTCATACTCAGACACAAGAGTACAAGAATGTCTCGTGACACAGTAATTGTAGAAATATGAAAAGCAAGTGAAGATGTTACAGAGTATACTGTTCTGAACTGTACTTATAGTCTACGCTCAGAAGAGAGTCGCCTCTTTGCACTTGATAAGAAAATATGTGTACTATTATCCTGAACTGATCTGGTGTACGAGTATGAGTAGTTCGAAGTTTGTGTTGATGCTAATGTTGTGTTGTGATAAGAGAGTGTACCTAGTTATAGAACCGGTGTTTGTGTTTGCGTGCGTTAGTATAGTTGTGCTGCTCGTATAGCACGAGTGTGATGTCTCTCGCTCAGATTTGTCTTGTGTTAGTGTTGTCTCGTAGAGTGAGACAAGGTATCTGCTGCATCCCACTCTGACTCATATCTCCCCCCGTGTGCTTCTTTAAAGTGACAATGAGTGATAGTGATGTAGTGACACATGCACTCATGTAGTTTGACACATCGGCTATGAGAATGGGTTCACTATTACACAAAGTACATTAGTATCATATCGTGAGTTTCGTCTCCTGCTTGTTGTCTGAGATCATCTATAGATAGATAAAGAGACTGTGCTCTTGCAGCTACCAGCGAAGTTCGGAATGATTCTCTAAGACGCGACTTCGCTCCGAGAGAGGGTTGTACGATCTCGTGTTCGCTGTGGATATATGACGGCTTGCGCTTGACCAGAAAGATTGTATATGTTGTTATGCATGTGTGTTATGTGCTCGATAGAATAGGGACTTCGTGTGTATGTGTGGTTTGTGTAAAAGTGCATGTTTGAGTGTACTTTGTGATTTACCAGTGATCTATCTTGAAGTTTGTACAGCTTTTGTGTATATATATATCTATGTATAAGTATAGAAGGAGTCAATGAATTTGTGCAGTCTCTTTCTGTGATTAAAGGACACGTAATTTGGTTAGTCTCTGTGTCTGTATCTTGTGCCTTAAAGGATACTCTGAACTGAGATTATTTTATTTAGTATAGGTGAATGTGCTAGAGTGAGAAAACGTGCATTCGGCAGAATGTGGTATGTGGTAGTAGACAGCACGGATGCTCGTCAGGATAGTTATATTAAACTTATAGAGTTCCTCATCGATAGTAGAGTGGTGATTGATCTCTCACTTAGACATTGATGATGTGTATAAGCGTGTTCTTTATGGTGTGTACAGGCTTGATGTTAGAGTCGATAGGAATGTGCTGCTAGTCAGCAATAACAGCTTATCTCTAATGTATGTGCTGTGGGTAAGATGTTGGTCTTGTGTGCTAATGAATGATGTAGAGAAGAAGATCTAGTCACGTTAATGTGTCTATGGGTTGGTGTTAGACACGCTAAAACGCGATGAGAACAGTAGTGTACACGACTTCGTTGTGTGTCGATGAGAGACTGGTGTAAGAAGTAGATGATCCTATGTGTTGCATCAGGACGCGTAGATAGTCCTCTACGTTTTTTGTGTGTTATGTTTGTGTGATCGCTTCTCGATTCAACATGGTAATCATTGAAACATACCTTTTTATCAAATGACGACCTTGTTGTATAGTCACATCTCTCAGGTCTGGTGACAGATAAACCACCGATGCTTAAAAAACACTCTGTATGAACTTCGTAGAAAAGCTATTATGGAAGACTTTATGTATGAAGAATAGACCTCATGGCTAGAATGATTCTTGCTTCTGTTGAAAAGAAAGGTTGGTCCACTTGGTTTGGCCAAACAATTATGATGGATGGTGTAACCAGACCAAAGGGAATATACTGATTATCTCACCGCAGAAACTCATTCAAGACTGATTGTGACATCAATAGCAATAATATCATTTTATACGCAAGGCGTCTTTCCAACTGAAATTTATGGATTCTTGTTAGTCAACTATCAGTGTAGACCGTAAAGGATATTTGGGAAAAATCAAACTGCTAAGCACACGGTACGTCTGTTAACGAACAAGAACGATGAGTGCAACTGTTAAACGATGGTTTGATAGAATTTACATACAGAAAGGAGGAGGCGTTACACTTAGTACTACTTGAGGTTCACTTTGGTATCTCAGATGATATGAATAATTTACAAGATGCCACTGGTGCAATTTCAAGCTCAATACTATTTTTGGAATACTGCTTCCGCTGAATGGTGCGCAAGTTGTCGTTGTACTGATGTTAGTGTTGGTCAAGTATTTGCGTACTACTAATGTTGATAAGATTCCATGCTCACTTTGGAATACAGGTCTATGAGACGACATGCTAATATAAAGTTCGATTGTTGCCTTTCAAAAAAATGAAGTTTCACCGATTGATGCATGAACGCAACTCCCCGATCGGGCTTTAGTTGATGTCACCAAATGACGAGTTCTCCTTATCAATCTCATCAGGCTCTTACATACCAGAACTCTCAATCAGATCAACAATGTGTTTTACCTTAATCAGTTTCCACAGTATGGATTACCTTTTCAGGCTCAACAATCCTCAACTCAATCGATCATCAACACCTCTTTCAATTGTCACTTATTTAATCCATCTCAAATGAGTATCATCCATCAATTCACTTACAACGTTTATTCTCTATGCATCATCATCCCTCAATTTGGATTGTATGGCTCCCTTTTAGTTAACTCCAACCAATATGTAAATTTTTCCCAACCGGACTCGGGTCTATTGTACTAGTGTTTCCAGAAAGGTTGATGATCCCATTGTTTCCATCAATTCACATGAAGTCTTTCTGAATGTTGTGTGTCATTCCCGCTATCCCACTACCTCAATAAATAGTCTAAGTGAGATTCTTCAAACCCTATGGCAACAAGCACCCATATAAATGATTGAAAGAGTAGAACCGTAAACGAGTTCAAGGGAGACAATATTCTTGATTGTTGCCGGGTACTACAAGAACTTCTCACTCACAGGAGCAAGTAGGAATTAACTCGGGGAAACAATGGATTGTTACATGTGACAACTGCGAAGGGGAAGGATACATGTACTAACAATGCACTAAAACAAGCTGGTCACGCTTCGGACTGTTTCACTTCATATGTGAGTTCTCTGTTTTATTTACTTATCTTGATGCGGTTATGTTACAACCGTAACATCCTTCAGAAAATCACACTTTAGGCCCTTTTTCCCTTTTTTCTTGTCACTTCCTGCATTTTACTTGAAAACTACAAAATGATAAAAAATATCTCGTTTTCGAGTGTTAGTGAAACATTTGCCATGGTAAAATTAGGGTGGTATTTTGCTACCAAAAGTTTTTAAATATTGATGTTATCAATTATCCCCACTTAACTCTCTTACTTGCCCTCAAGTAGAACTGTAGAAACCATTTCATAAAAAGTTTCTCGAGAATAACTTCAAGAAATGAATCTATAAAACTCTTATGCTAGAAAACATCAAAGCCGAACACCTCATGAAAAGGGGATAAAAAGTCACCCAGCTCTTCACTAGTCTAAGTGTTTTAGTTTTGAGGGTGATCGCTTAATTGCACAGTCATAGCATGTATTCTATCATAAGCTTGAAAAGTACACAAATCTGCAACAGTTAGAATTAGGGTCTAAATAATCCTTGAAGGCAACAAGGGTATTATGGTTTTAAGGGTGATAAAAGGTTAGGATAGACATGGGATACACTTTTAATTGTTGTTAAAATAAAAACATAAAACAAATAGTCTAAAGATATATATGGTTGTCATAACTAGCTACTGTCCATCCAATGGTCCTAGAGTCTAAGTCCGAAAATCTGATCTTCAAGAATGGGCTACTAGCTCCATTCTGTACAATAGTTGAGATAGCTTGGTGCAATAATTGGCTACTAGCTCCATTTTGTTTTGCACCAATCTTTTACATTTTTAGTACATGGGTGGCTTTAATTTGCACCCTCTTCTCTTCATTTTAATTCCTTTGGAACATGCAAATGCTACATGAGTTTATATCTATTTATTATTTCCCCTGCAACATTTGATATTATAAGCACATTCCCCCACTTGAGATGAACAACGCCGAAAGTGATGGTATATGGGGTCTTTGTAAATCAAGACTGATTGGTATTCCACAAATGCATAAAATTTTCGTTCCCATTCCTCCAAACCATGGACTTAAGTAGCCAAAAATTTCAAAACAAAGATAACTATAGACTACAGGGTAGTTTAAGGTGAAAGGGTGTAACGATACATATAACATTAGGTGAAAACATAGATTGGTTTAACAAGGGTGATCCAGGGGTATCTTGCACTGATAATGAGCGCAACAAAAGGGTTTATCACGGGAGGTCGACAAGTAAGTGTAACAAGTCGATAAACACACACATATAGGCTGTTTGGGTGATTTCCTAAGTGTTGCCTTCTTGAACTATCTATTCATGCTAATAAATTAGGTCTCAAAATGATGTACATGCCAAGTTCTAAAGTCTATAATACTACCGGCACACTCAATATTTTGGTGGATTTTTGAATAATATGATGGAAACGGAATATTAGGCTTAAATCTCACGAAGTAAAAATAAAAGGTAATGTGTATTCGGCAAAGATTAATTCTAGTTATTTAAGAAAAAATTGTCAAAAATTTTAAAATTGGCAAAATTTTCAAAGAAAACTAGAAAATCAAAGGCAAGACATATGTCAAGTATTAATTCTACTCCCATCTCTCCACTTGATTTGTACAATGTCCCTATTATACATTAAGGAAATGAAATAAAAGGGAAAGAGTAGAATTAAGACAAGAAACTCCCTGAGCATTGCTTTGAGATTTAAAATTTGGTGGAAATATTTAAGATTATCTCTGTCTTCTCGCAAGCTCTTAATCTCCTATGATCATAAAAACAAACCAAAGCATAAAATCGTTCTAAAAAAATTATGAAGTATACAAAAAAGACAAATCTAACTCACTTTCGTAGGAATCACGATTTCATTTAGCGTATGCAACAAGCCTTTTAAACCACTTGGTGGCCTAAGTAGATGAGTTTAGTCTCGTGAGGGTTTCCAGAGAACATACCCACAAAGTCCATTTACATGTACAAGGTTTAGACATGTTAAAAACTTAAATTTCTAGATTTCAGAAGTAGGTTACGGCGTAACCTCGGTGGTTACGTCATAATCAAGTGGTAAAAATTTTAAGTTTTTAAAGGTATTACTGCGTAACCATAAAATGGATTACATCATAACTGATGTGGTTACCACGTAAACTATAGTTACGCCATAACTGCTGCAATTTCAGCAAAGATACCATAAGATTATGAGTCGAGTCGGTCTCGATAATTACCTCCTAGCTTCTGAATCCTGCAAAACAAAGTGAGAAACATGCAAACCAAATAATACAAAAAGGAAATTTCATTACGTAAAGGGCGAGTTGTCTCCCGACAAGCACTTTTGTTTATTACCGAGCCATTTTAAGTTAGACTCATGATCATTCTATGTCATCCCGTCATTAATATATCCCAGAATCTAATCAACAACCTCCTGGTCATATTTGTACTCGTTTCCCAAACCAAGGCAGCCTCTGTAGAACCCTTTAATCTTTTTTTCAGGCTTATGGATTCCCCTTTTTATCTTCATCACTAACTTTTAACAAGGGTCCCATCGAGTTATGTTGTTTATCGTTAGTTTCTTAAAGGCTTTTTTAGCTCGTGGCATATGAAATATTATTTTATCATCGCCGATTTTAAACCACAGTGTCCCTTTACCCTGGTCTTCCACTAGTCCTATTTGTTCTTTGAAAGGGTGTCCAAATAGAACTTCAGTTAATCCCTTTTCTACGAATTCACTAATGTTTTCGAGAAGGATGAAATCAACTAAGAATTGGTGGTTTCCTATGAACACGTGTAGATTTTTAGCAAGTCCCGCCATGTTAATCCCTAAATACTTTAGTTCATGATTTAAAATGGTGTTATAGGCTTTTCTGGACATTAGGTTAAAAAGGGTTTGTGGTTCGAAATAGGGGTTAAAATTAACAAACCCTATTTTGTAAGAGAGTTGTAAATTATCAGGGCTGTGTAAATGGATTCTACCACCACTTTCAAAAAAATTCAGTTTTAGATTTTTCATTGGTTAGAATAACTGGATCTAGTCATCCCACATATCGTCCATATCAATAAATTCTTCCAATCCTATGCTCATTCTATTATCAGGATCACAGGGCGTTACGCTAAAATCTTCCATGTTTCTTACTAATTCAGATGGTGAAAGCAAAATTATATCCTGGATTTTGTATTCGGGTGGTAAGTAATTTTCAAGGTCTCCTACCACTTCGTCATTCATGACTAGACTATCGAATTCTTGCGTTGTGTCACAGTCATTAATAACGCAAATAGGATAAATAAATTCCGGAGATTCTCACTTATTGATATTAAAAACTACCTAGTCATTTCCAACTCCTAGAGAGATCTTTTTTCTGTAAACATCAATCCTTGCATGAGCAGTTGCCAAAATGGGTCTACCTAGGATAATTGGGACATTTTTGTTTCCATGATGTCGAGAACCACAAAGTCGATGGGAAATACAAAATTACTAATTTTTACTAGTACATTTTATTTGATCCCTTTTGGAGATTGCATGGATCTGTCAGCCATTTCGATAGTCATTCTAATATGTTTTAAACTTCCAAGTCCTAATCTTTTGAATAAGGAGTTGGGCATAATGCTGATACTTGGCCCGAGATCAGCAAAATCATTACTCATGGAGTGGTTTTCGATAATACAAGGAAGGATAAAACTTCTAGTATTAATTTATTTTGGTGGAAGTTTATTTTGAAAGGTAGCAGAGTAGTGCGTAGGTGATTCCTGGATTTCATGAGAACCCATTTTTTGTAATTGTTGTTTTGGTTTATCATGAGTTGTAATTGGCTCCTTATTCTCTTCCATGATGCGTTTATTGTCACCAAATGCCTCAATTTTTTAGGTTTACGTGTGGAGATTAACTGAGCGAGGGGATTTACGTTTTTATCTAACCTTATTATTTAGGAATCATGAGTCTTTAAACTTAGATCAGTATTTATCATGATCTTCTTCATCCATTCATTTTGGATTTCTTATCTTTTGCTAGATTCCATCAGACATTGCTCGAAATTGTCTCTAAGGTTGATTGGACGATTGCTAGGTTTAATGAAGGTCTTATCGTAGTTGTCTTTGCTAGATCGTATGCTTTTAACCACAGCGTAGTAACTTTTTTTGTCGTCATCCGTATTTATTTTGCGGAAATCCACTTTTAGCTCCTCCATTTCGTGATTTAATAGCTTCAGCTTTTCGGTGATAACACGCAATGGGTCAAGGGTAGTCATGTGATTTTCTTCGCAATGCCACTTCTGTGAGTGTTCAACTAATTTTTGGATGGACTTCAATGCATCTTTCACATTCGAGCATTCTACCTGTCAATCCCGAGGAGGGGATAAATTGAACAGTGAGGATCTTGTGGAAATACTCTGTGCACTCTTTGAAACTGAATCAGAAAAGTTTAAGTGTTCTAAAATTAATGTCTACAACAGTTGGTGGTACCTAATGAAAATGTTGTGTCCCTGAATTACAAGAATTGAACCTAGTTGTGCACAATAACTAAAAACTCCTAGCAACCACTCTAAGATAAAGAAACACATAAAGTTAATAGAAAGAATTAGAATATATGATGGAAAAGAACTATAGAGGAAGTTACTCTTTTACAAAGAATAAATGTTTTTGTTTTGTGTATCATAAGTTTATTTTGATTACAGATTGTACTATTATGAAAGAAAATGGCAAGGAACTGAGGTAAGAGGTTTTTAATACTGGTAATGGGGTGGCAAAACCAGTATGGACTAATGCAAACAGGGTTAATCATGCTAATAAATTTGTTCCTAGATCATACTACTTAATGCGGTAGGCCCAAATTATAAACTGTTAGCTAATATTAATACTGGAAGGACAAACTTTAAATGTGTTAGGCCTAAAGTTAATGCTGTTAGTCCTAAAATTTAATACTGTTAGATCTAGACAGCCAGTACCTCACAAGACCTCAAACAGTGTAAGTCCCAAAAGACCACAGATGAATCAAATTAATCAAAGAAGGGATTTTTCAACATCACATTCATCTGTAAGAAGACCCTTTGAAAAAACTACCCATAAAAGTCTCATTCTAATTATGTAATGGAAGTTGGGATCTGATGTTAAGACCCTCACAAGTTATAATGCAGGACTCTAAACCAAAACTTCCATTATAACATGGACTACATTTATAGAACTGTAATGCTAAAGGTCCAACAAGGCAGACCAATCCTGCAAAGGCCTGGGCCCATAAAATAAATTTAATTTCTCTTTTTCATGTGCAGGAACATCCACTGAAGAACATGGTAGATAGAGGTATATTTGATAGAGATGCTCAGGGCACATACAGTAACAAATCAACGAGAGGATTTGAAGAATTGATGGGGATCTGTTACTTTGAGTAGCAAAGGATACATTATCTGGTAAAGAAGAATAAGAGTTGGTAATTATATTTTGATAGTGTGTCTTTTGTAAAAGAATTAGGGCATTTTAACCTTTTCTCAATATCATAAATATGTGATAAGCAGCACAAGGTTCTTTTTACTGAAACTGAATGTCTTGTTTGGTCTTCCGACTTTAAGATGCCGATGAAAATCAATACTCTTTAAAGGTCCAGACACCACAATATGTACAGATTTTGATATGAATCCAACCTACTTCTGCATAAGGTTTGCCTGTTTGATTGCTAAAGCCAATCTGATGAATCTAAAATTATGGCATAAAAGGTTATGTCATTCAATTTTAAAAATCTAAACAAACTTGGAATGGAAACACCTTGTCAGAGGTCTACCTCAAGTTTTCAAAAATAACCACACATGTGTTGCCTGCCAGAAAACAAACAAACACAGGGCCCCTCTGTATGGCCAATTAGAAGATTAATCACTAAGCCAGTACACACCTTAGCATATGGATCTTTTTGTCCTACTTCATGTGACAAGCATTAATCAAGCAATTATTGCCTTTGTAATTACTGATGATTGTACCAGATTTAGTTAAGTATTCTTTTTGGCCTCTAAGGAGAAACTAGTGGCATTCTTCAACTTTTATTAGGCCAGATTGAAAACCACTAGTCAAAGGTTAAAATCATTAGATCAGATAATGGCACTGAATTTAAGAATAGATATATGCTTGAATTTTGTGGTAACAAGGGGATAAAACAAAGTATAGTACTGCTAGAACTCCACAACAAAATGGAGTTGCTGAAGAATGAACAGAACCCTAGATTGAGGCTTGCTAGAACTATGCAGCAGATTCCTCCTTCTTTCCAACCACTTTTTAGGCATAAGCATTAGTACTAGCTTGCTATATTTTTAATAGCGTAAGGGTGACAAAAACCTCAAAACAAAACTCCCTATGAGCTTTTGTTTGCCACAAACCAATTATAGCTACATAAGACCTTTTGGTGTCCATGTTACCAGTTCTAATACTCTTAGTGTGCGTGCAAGTTTGATGGAAAATCTATGAAGATTCTTAGGTTGGTTACTCACTAAATAGCACACCTAAGGTTTATAATTTAGTAACCAAAAGAGTAAAGTAAAGCTGCATGTTAATTTTTCAGAAATAAACCCATTGTCAAAGGAGTAGGGATAGATGATAGTTTTGATATTAAATTATCTTACTGATTCTATGAACTAATATTCCTGTATCGTTTGGAAAATCAAGCTAACTCCACATGCAGGTGCTTCAGAATTAACTACATGCAGTTCTTCACAAACTCCAATTTTAAATTGCCTCTAGGTGAAAAAGATGAGGATGTAGTAGCTTTTTGTTGTACCTTCAACGTCAGTCATACCTGAAGAAAAAGCTGCATCAAGGAAATCTTCCACAAATTCAAAGAAAGAAGAGATCTTGACAGAACTTCAACAAGAGAAGAAGGCTTTTTCTACTGACACTTCAGAAGATAATCCTAAGATTCAAGCTTTAGAAGAAGTGGAACAAATTTCCTAAACATTAGGAAACAGTCCCTGAAAACAACTCTACCAGTACTCGCTCATTTAATACTGGATCAGACAGTTTATACTGGTAGGCTTGAAATTGATGATTCTCCTATGCCAGAGCTCGAAATCTTTCACAAGTCTAAGACAGGAATTTTTGATGAGGCATCTTATGATGAGAGGTTGATAATTGAATTCAACAGCTTCTTACAGAATTGAAGTCATCCCTACTCCTACACTAGAGGATTCATAATATTACCCAAAAAGTCAAATACTTGGTGATCTAAGTCCACTGTGCAAACTAAAGCAAAGTGCAGACAAAATCAGGAGCTTCATGCTCTCTCAGTCATAATCAAAAGCGAGCAAAGAAACAATCACAAAGATCACAACATGTTTGTTTTGCCTGTTTTTCTATCTCAGGAGGAACTAAAGAAGATTGCTGAAGCTTTCAGATGACATTGGTCAAGCATGCAAGAAGATCTGTTACAATTCAAGCAACAACAAGTATGGGAGTTCTTGTAGTCTCCCTCAGGGAATGAAGTGATTTGGTACAAATGGGTCACAAAACAAAAGAGATAAAAGAGGTGTGGTTGTTGAGGAAATAAAGCAAGATTGGTGGCCCAGGGTACAAACAAGAAGAAGGTATTGACTATGAGAGGTTTTGTGCTCCTGAGGCAAGAATTAGCAGCTTCAGGTTGAGTTTTTTTAGCCTTTGCCTCATTTATTGGTTCATAGTATTCCAAATGGATGTCAAAAAGTGATCTTCTGTAGGCACTATAGCTGAAGCCGGTTATGTTCTCACAACCTCCTGTTTTGTTAAATGCCTGATCATGCCTAATAAGGTTTATAAGTTGTTCAATAGCTTGTATGGACTACATCAAGCGCCTAAGTCTTGGAAAATGCTACTTGTCTCAACATTCCTAGAGAAGCATGGATACAAGAGGGGCCAACAATTGACAAGACTTTATGTCATTAAAAAGGGACAAAAAGGAATATCATGCAGTTTCAAGTGTATGTTGAGATATCATTTTGTTCTACCAACAAGATCTTGGTGTGATGAGTTTGAAGCCTTGAAAGAAAAGCAACATTCAGATGAGCTCCATGGGTGAACTCACATTTTTCTTATCGACAAGGTAAACAGAACAAGGGAACTCTTCATATCTCAGGACAATATTAGCTGAGATACGTCAAGAAATTATGATCTTGTAAATGTGAAAGCTGCAATAACACCCATGGAGACCAGGTGCCTCTGACAAAGGAAGAGGAAGCTTATAGATTAGAGTACACTTTTACAATCCATGATAGGTTCCTTATGTACATACCAACCTCTAGACTGATATTATAGTTATGCAATATGTGTTTGTTCACGTTTTCAGGTCACTCCAAAGACTAATTCCTCATCCTCAATGTTGTCAAGAGGATCTTCAAGTAATCTCAAGGCAAACCAAAACTTGGCTTATGGGTATCCCTAGGAATCACCCTTTGACTTGGAATCATCTCGGACTATGATTGATGGTGTTCCAACCTTGACAGGAAATCCATAACAGGTGGTTGTCAATTTCTTGGACAAAGACTTATCTCATGGCAATGTAAAAACAGACAATAGTGGCTACTTCAACAACTGAAGCTGAATATGTAGCTGCTGCAAATTGCTGTGGACAAGTATTGTGGGTTCAAAATCATTGCTGATCTTGGTTCAATATCATGAATACCAAAATCCACATTGATAATGAAAGCACAATCTGCATTGTGAGGAACCCAGTATATCATTCCAAGACAAAGCACATCGAGATACGTCACCATTTTATAAGAGATTGTTATGAGAAGAAGCTCATTAGTGTGGAGAAAATTCACATATGACTTAAATGTAGCTTGACCTGTTAACCAAACCTTTTGAAGACCACGGTTTAATTACTTGTGTGTAGCATTGGTATGATAAACCCATAGCTACATTTAAGGGGATGCTTAGTTGTATAGTTTGTTTAATTCTGGTAGCTAAGTAGTCTTAATACTGTTAGTTAGTTTTTATTAATACTGGTAGTTATATACTATTAACACTGGTAGTTAAGTAGACTTAATTCGGGTAGATTAGTTTTCATTAATTCTGTCTATATAATCTTGCAGCATGTTTTTCTTTGTTTTAGACTAATTTTTGCAGGCATAGCATGGATGTGCAGATGAAAGGCAGGCGTGCTAAGGTTTTAGCTTTTGTAAATCTTCGGTACATCAGCGTAATTCTGGTTGAAAGAGAGTTAAATTCGGGTTGATTCTTAAATTAATTTTGGTTGACCAAAATTTAAGTTCTGGTAGTTGAAATTTTTATACTGAGTAGTTATTGTTAATGTTTGGTTGTGAACTTTGACTTTCTTCTGCATATCACTGTTTAAATGTACCGTTTACCAATTTTTCGGTGCTATTATCGTTTCTCAGAGAAGCTATAGATAGATACATATGATTTCACTTTCATACTTAATCTTTTATTGCTATCTATTTTTTGCAAAGTAAAAATCTTTCTTTAATTTTAATAACGATAAATAGTCAAGCATCCTGTACCACATCTAAACCTCACTCGCATCAAACCCATACACATTCATCCTCACTCATTGAAACGTTGTCACATGGCACAATGAAAATATTGTAACAAACACAATCAAGTGGGTTTTTTTGCGCAAGCCTGACAGAAAGCGCAGGTTTGCTGAGATAGTGGATTTTCTCGATGGAATCCAACCTCAGGTAGCCCCTAACTTCTAATCCCACTATCTAATGATCCCTTGTACAACAGTTTTTGGCAGACATGCTACTCCCCAATACTAAAGCTGATGACAACTAGAAAATAAAAGGTGCACCCATTGATACCATAGGGTACACAATCACTGAGGCGTCTATTAGAGATACGCTTCAATTACGACGACGCCCATAGGATTACAATGTTGCCAAATGATGAGACAATTGTTGAAGGGATGGTGCAAATGGAGTACCTACTGATGGACCATTTTCTTTTGGAAAAGTTTTCTCACACCCAATGGAGATATTAGTCCATCATCTTTTGCACTGTATAAGCACTAAAATGGGGGATGGAACAATTCGGTAGCAATATTGCTACTGCTTTGATTTGCTATCACTGGTAAGAGTGTATAATTTTTTTCAAAACTTATTTTTGGTGGTATGTTGTGGCAAATTTGAAACTCAGACAAAGTTTTTGATGTATCCACCGTTTTCTGCAAATAAATTTAAATATTCAAACAAAATAAACATCTTTATCTGGTTGAGTGACCCTGACCAAAAAATCTTTGGGATATGAAAAGGGGTTTTCGAGGGGCACCAAGACCTTATTGCCGCTATTTACTTGTTGCTTCCTACTAACTCCAATATACAGGTCAAGAACAGATGTTGTGGCTCAATCTCACCATCACATCCACACTACCAGTACCATGCTACATCGATCAACCTCAGTACAATCTCCACCACCTTCCCTGCACCTATCCCCTAAACCTCCCACCTTACAACCTACACCATACTGAAACTGAACCTGAACCATTTGAGCACACCTTTGAGGAGCCATCTCCTGTCTACCAACACTTCTCACCCCCACAAGAACAGCCCCAAGGAAAAATGACTATGATGAAATACTCATATTATTCCTTATTTGATACAAGAATTACACCTAAAACGGATCTCAAACAATACCAAGCTACATGGGGAATGCTCTTGTGAAGTTAGCAAGAAAGTGAAGAATTTGGAATGGGTTTATTTTGAAAGAGTAGAAATATGTTTTATCCAGACTCTGAAGAGGAAGAACCTGAGGCACCAAGGAGGAAAAGTCAAGATGAACCTCTAGATTCCTTTGGTATACAGGACTGGTTCCTCCTTCTACAATACAAGTAAATCTTCAGGGGAGGAACAAATGGAAGACAAAAGTCCAAATACTCATAAAGCAGCAAACTCTCTCCAAGGTTGCCTCTCTAAAGTCATAAGTCTATTGATAAGTCGGAGGAGATATAAGAAGAAAAAGACTAGGAGGAAATAAAGGTAGTCCTCAAGCATGGTTTTTCAAGAAGAAGTTGATACTGGTGCCAAGAAGAAAGTTGAATGCTGATTTGCAAAAAATTAGATACTGCTAAAAAGGCGTTTAATACTAGCAGTATTAAACTTAGTACTGTTAGTGAACAAGTTAGTACTGGCAATGAACAAGTTAGTACTGTTAGTGCTAAAAGGTCTACTCCTTCTCCTGATAAAGGCCAAAGAGCAGGGAAAGCTCCTATGATCATTAAAGAAACTCCTAAGAAGTCAAAGGAACAAATTTTATAGGAGAAAGCTAGCCTTGCTAAAGCAATCAGATTAGATACTTTGCAGAAAGAAGAGGTGGCTAAACAAGTTCATTTGGATTCACTCCTAGCACAAAGAATTGCAGAAGAAGAAGAATTGAATGAGCCATAGAAGAAATTGAAAAGCTCAGTCAAGTTGAAGCTCAGCATTACAACAGATGAATATTGATTTCATTAGAGCATAATCGAAGCTAATGCAGAGTTTCAAAAGTATGCTAGAAGTGACTTACAAGGAGAAGATTTTGCACAGAAGATGGTTGATTCATATAAACCAAAGAAATATTATTTTGCCGAGGAAAGAGCAGAGCTAAAGAAATAATCCCATGACCCGCATCACAGCTAAAGACATCTATGATAGTTACTTAGAAGAATCATGGACATGAAAGTTATCTCAGCTGAAGAATTTAGTTTTGAAGAAGTTAAAGAAGAATTTGATAAGTTGGTGAAACAGGTTGAATCCTTTGCACCAATAAATTTTGAAGCCACTAAAGCTAGTTTGAAAAGATTTGGTGAAGAGCTTCAGACAAAGACTTCAAAAAGACTGAAGAGTGATGAAGCAAAGGATGATGACCAACCAAGCAGACTGGAAAGAAGAAAACAATGTGCAGAGGAAAGGATTGCATCCAGACATGGGGGATAAGGAAATTCTGAAGATTCAGATGAAGTAAGTAGGAACCAGAAGGTTCTGTCTCAGGTACTAAAATTCCAATTTCTCATGTTCCTGTAGCTATAAAATCACCTATATAGCTACCTATAAAGATCATAAAGCACGAGAAAAAAGAGTGTACCTAAATAGTTAGGGAAGATAAACTGATACAGTGTAAATTAAATTTTGTGCTATGCTGAAGGATATATCTAGAGATATCTTACTGATTTTATTATAGGATTGTAATGAATAGATATGGGATGGATGCCAGAGAAGAGCAAGAGAAGGTTAATTTTAAGAAGTATTTAAAAAATATGTTTGAAGAACCTCTTATTGCAGATCCAATTTGAGTGGCATTAGGGACATCAAAGGATCATAAGTGGATGATATTATGATTCTTGGTAGAGTAATTGTTTGAATTTGGAGTCAAGGAGATTGTATAATATGCTCATTGAAAGACAGTATCCTTTATCTACTAAGGTATGCAAAGCCATGCTAGATAAGAAACTTCAAGGAGGAAACTAGATGACTAAATGCTACAAATTTTTAAAAATGATGGAACAGCAAGCTTGTATTAGGAAGTAGGTAACGGAAATGAAGAGTTTAGAAATCTAGATAGAGATAGAAGGAATAACACTTGGTGTTAGGTGCTTTTTCCCTAAACACAACAAATGGTTATCAGTTCACCTGACCTAACTGACATAAGGACTGGCAAGTCCCAAGGCCAAACGGCTCATTGGTAAAGACTTCTTAAATCCGTTCTATGGTTGACAACTTGCAAATAAGTTGTATGGTTTTCAACTTACCATATCTGTTTAAGTGAAGAGTTGGCTAGCCCACAAGTTTATGGCTTGTGGTAAAGGCTGTGGAAAAACCATAACTAGTCCATAAGATTATGGCTTATGGTAAAGAAAAATTGCAAATCCATATTAGACGGTTGACACTTTACCAAAAAGATGGACGGTAATATCACTCACCAAGTTTCATGTACAAAAGTTGACATGGTTATCAATCCACCATGGAATTTATCTTTTCTAGGTGCCAAAGGGATGACTACTCCCCCCCTGAGCAACGGCTACAGGTAAAGGCTAAATATCAAAATCCGTTTATGGCTATAATGGTTTGCCAAAAACCATATGGTATTCAACTTACCAATGTTTAACATACTGAGAGTTGAAATGGTTTTTAGTCAACTATGGACATGCACCTTTCTGGTGGCCAAAGGACTGACTACTCCAGAGTGAATGGCTAACTGGTAAAGAGACATCAAATCCATTTAAAATTTTCAATGATTCACCTCTCACAGGAGTTAACACACCTGAAGTGATAAGAATAGACTGAAACTATATGATTTGATGTACATATTGTGTCATTGTTGCTGAATATGGAATGCTGACGAAAAATTGAAGAATAGTTTACTTCAAAAGATCAAAAGAGATGATTTGAAGTGTTGCAGATCAAGAATAACTGACGAATTCTATTACAAACCCAAAAGCTTAAAGTTTTTAAAAGAAAAGATCAAGAATGGATTAAAGGAACTTGAATTCACAAGAGAAGAACATGTTATGGGAGGATTGTTGGAAAATAGATTATAAAATACTTAATACTGGTAGTATAACAGTTAAGTCTGGTAGTAATAGTTAGTTCTGGTAGTATTGAGTTAATACTGGCAGTACTAAGTTAAGTCTGGCAGTTCTAAGTTAGTACTGGTAGTCTTAGCAGTACTAGAGTTAGTACTGGTCATAGTTAGTTAAGTCTGTTCATAGTTAAGTATGTTTATGTAACAGAATAGTAATAGTTATCTTAGAGATATCTTAGGAGATATCTTAGGAAAGGATATGTATTATCCTTTGACATGATTATAAGCCCATTAGGGTTTCCTTGGTGTATAAAAGGAACCCTAAGGCACAATGCTATGTACTACGTGATTGAGAAATATCAATAGAAGCATTAGAGGTTAATAGCAATTTAGAATTATTGTTTCTTCTTAATTCTTGTGTTAAGTTTCCGCATTAACACTTGATATTCATAGTCAGTGTCTCTTATATAGTTGATTTGGATTTATCCAAGTTATCTATCATCTTACAAAGGCTAGTCAGATCCTATACCAAGGACCTACACTGAGCTTCGCTTTAAAATTTGAAATTTGGCAGAAATCTTTATATTATTTTTGTCTCCCCAAAAGCTCTTTATCCCCTGTGATCGCAGGAACAAACTAAAGCATAAAACCATTCTACAAGAATTATGAAGTGTACAGGAAATACAAACCTAACTCACTTTTGTATGAATCGATGTTGCTTTACTATGAAACAAGCCTTTTAAACCACCAAGTGGATGAGTTTAGTCTCGTGAGGGATTCTAGAGAACATACCCACAAAGTCCATTTACGTATACAAGGTTTAAACATGTTTAAAACTTAAATTTTTAAGGATTTTAGAAGGAGGTTATGGCGTAACCATAGAATGGGTTACGTCGTAATCAAGTGGTGAAATTTTTTAAGTTTTAAGGTGTTACGGCGTAACCAGGAAATGGTTTACGTCGTAACTGTAGTGGTTACGGTGTAACTAAAGTTGTTTCTGTCCGTAACTCTACATATTCACAAGTTACCACATATTGTGAGGCCGAGTCGTTTTGATAATTGCCTCTTAGCTTCTGGATTCTACAAAACAAAGTAAGAAACATGCAAACCAACTAATGCAAAAAGGAAATTTCATTAAATAAAGGATGGGTTGTCTCCCGACAAGCACTTTTGTTTATTAACGAGCCTTTAAGTTAGACTCAGCCCTTTCTACTTATTTGTTGTTTCCCTACATCTTTTCGACCATTTCCTTAAATTTAGATCCGTTCTTCCTTCCAAGAGGTAAAATATTATCCAAGTTTTTGGTAACACAGATGAAACTTTGTCCACCTTTAAATAAGTATTTCATAACCTCAAAAGTTTTTACTTGTACTTCTGGTGGATGATAGTCTTTGTCATCTATCCCTATTTCCTCACATTCTTCATTTTTGAACTCATAATTATGCCACTCATAATTTTTATTATGCACTTGGTTACAATTTTCCCATATGTTATCGATTATGTGTCCCTTCTTCCTTATTCAAAGTTCATACTCATCAGCTAGTGTTTTTTCTTCATCCTCATACCAGTAATCATACCACCAATCTTTATTCTTACATCGAGCTCTTTTACATTTTATCCATATTTCTTTAAGAACTTGCCCTTTTTCTCTAATTTGTATTTCATATTCATCGGCAAGTTGTTCTATTTCTTATGGAATACCCAATTGTATTCATCTAAACATATTTCTAAAGGGTCTTTATCAGGATCTAATGCCTCAGTAAACTGATAAATCACCCATAATCTAAATAAATCTTTCCTAAGTGATTTACTTATGTCTAGGTGTCCTTTCTTAAGCTTTACCCATTCTTTAGAAGTGTAATCTCTAGGCCTAGGTTTCTCATCATGAGAATTTTCATTACACCATTCTAAATACCTTTTACTCCAAACAGAATCCTTAACCTGACAGCTACCATATCTTATTATTAAAAAGTTTGGAAACGATACCCCACCTCCTTTCATTTCCTTCCTTTCATTGTTATTAGGGAAAACTAATATTTCATTTTACCAAGCTCATTGATCCCATAAATTTCATGTCCCTCATTACATTTGTTCCTAAATGGGCTACAGGATAGCCAAGCCTTAAAGTCCTTATCACATTCTTGTATAACAAGCTTACAAAAATGTGTTGTAGTAGTGTTATCACTTATCTTCAATCTTTTAGTGATTGGTTCACAGTGTTCATCGAGTTTAACATAAAGATTCCCTTAGTAGGGGCGAAGTTATGGTCATTCCTATTTATGTTAAAAGGTACCCTTTTGTAACCTATCCCTACTGATATTTCTTTTTCAAAAACACTAATCTGGACGTGAACGGTGGCCAAAAAGGGTCTTCCTAAAATGACAGTTGAATTAGGGGTTTGATCAAGAATTGCAAAGTCGGATGAAAACAGGAATTTATCAATTTTTACAAGTATGTCTCTAACTATCCCAAGTGGTTCCTTTTTTCTAATATCTACCATTTCCACTAGCATCTCGGTTTCACTAAGGTTTGTTAATTTTAAATACTCAAAAATATTCCTAAGTAAAACATTTACACTAGCTCTTAAATTAACGGGAAGCGTAAAATGTCTTGGATTAGATTCCTTCGTAGGTAGTTGATCATTGTTGTTTTCTTCCTAAGAGTCAGAAAGGAAAGATATTCCATGGAGATTCATAAGTTTCTTTGGAGAGCAGGGTCCCTCATGTTCAACAATTACTACATTTGCTTGTTTAGATTTTTTATTCCTGGAATGAAGTTCTTTGGTTAACTGCTCGATCTGGGTTTCTAAGTTTTTAAGTGAGGCGTTTTGGTTCTAGTGTTAATTTCAGCATTCTCCTAAAGCTTCTTAATCTACACCTCCATTTCAGTACTTCTTTGTGCAGATTCCTCTTGATGCTTAGCTAATAGTTCTTCTAAGCTTTGCCTCCTTTCACCATATGGTGGACGGTTATCAGTCTTAGTGTAGTATCCAGGTGGTCCTACACGAAACTTTCCTCCATTGTTCTTGTTAAAAGGCGTTGTTCGTTCAAATTCTCCATATCTGACCTCTTCAACTTGTTTAACTTCCTTGTTGAGGGGATAATCCTTGTCGAGGTGAGGTCCTTCGTAAATTTTGCATCCAACCTGGATTGCATGAACACTTTCCTTTAGCTTCTTCATGTCTCGTCCCAGGTTGTCCAACTTATTTACAAAAGCAGCTAGTCCATCATTGCTACTACTGCTTCCAATATTCCTGCTTGTCATTCTGTCGTGCCATTTTTAAGAATGGTCAGCCATGGTCTGAATTACTGTGAGAGCTTGGGCCGGTGTCATCCCAGGAATTGGTCCCTGCGAATCAAGAAGTTGATGATTCATAGTGCTCAAACCCTTATAGAAGATATTTACCTTTTGATGACTATTGATGTCATGAGTAGGGCACTTGTATAGCAGGTCATTATACCGCTCCCAGGCCTGGTATAATGATTCTTCTCCTTCTTGCTTGAAGTTGTGAATATCTTCAATCTGCTTTGCGGTCTTGGAAGGTGGGCAATACCTTTGGATAAAGGCCTTTTTGAGGAGATCCCAGGTATTGATAGTTCCTGGGGCGAGTCTGTCCACCTATCTTTTTGCGACTCTGGTAAGAGTAAAGGGAAAAACTCGGAGCATGACTACGTCTTTAGAGACTCTAGGAATATTGAATAAGCCAACGATGCTGAGGACCCAATCAATGTGATCGTGAGCATCCTCGTTTTTGTTCCCGGAGAAAGTGTCTTCCCTCAATTCGCGTATGATTTGACTCTTGATTTTGAAATTGACATTGCCTTTGATTTTGGGTTTAACCACGCCCGGTGCCTAGTTTTCTCGTGATAATGCTAAGTATTGTTCCTTGGTGAGAGTATCGACATCTACTCCTTCCATAGTTTATGCGAATATAGAGTTTAGGAAAGAAGAGAAATAATGAAATAATCAAATTAATTCTAATTTTTAGCTCCCTGGCAGCGGCGCCAAAAACTTGATGCGTATTTTCTTTTAAATATTTATTTACCAAGTTTTAAATTTATAAAACTCGTTTCACCTTACAAACGCACTAACGGGCAGAGAACCTGATCGTGAGTAGTGTAGTTATGGTAAATTTCAAGGTCATCCCAAGAGCTAAAGAGTGGAAATAAATCTGAGTTTAAAGTGTCATGTTTTTAAAGTTGTTTTAGTGATTAAGATGTAAGAAAATGAATAAGAGGAATTATAGTGGTTTTATCAATCAAAGGAATTGGTATAGTGGAAAACTACTGTCGTCACCAAATAATCACTTTCACTTCATATTCGAAACAAGAAAAATAAGATGAGAAAATATGGAAGAAGTTTAGAGAGAAGTTAGAGAG